>JUFY01022697.1:0-10810 GCA_001855655.1 Leptopilina clavipes
CCATCACGCCCCTGGCAATACTAGCCATTACGTCCCGGGAGTACTTGTCGAATATTTTGATATTTTTTATCAATACAGTAAGTGTTAATCAAAAATCTCCTATTGTCCCTTAAAAATAAATGTTTCGAGCTCAAAACGTGATATTGATTGATTTTTTAAAGTTATTTTTGAAAAAAATATAACAAATAATGAAAATGTTTAAAATTTACTTTGGTGTGTCAAAATTAGTTTTTCTACTATATTTTCTACAATTGTGAATGAATATCAATGAAACTTGCTACAAACTTGCAGTACACCAAGTACATTAACTTGAGTGGGGAGTGAAATTATTTCGACTTAGGACTTTTAAATAAATTACAATTATTTATTACGCCCCTTAGCTTTTACGCCCCGGTCTCCCCTATATTCGAAAAATTAATATAGATGTAATTAAATCATTTAGCGTTTTTACTTCGTTTAGTATAAAATCAAATCAATTATTATTTAACTAAAAATTGACTAATACTAATACGTTATTTTTAACCTTGACAAAAGTAAATATTTACTTGTTCTAAATTTTTTACTTGTTCTAAATTCAATTAATTATTTATTTGATTGTAAATAAATATTTATATTTGATCCAAGTGAATATTTGGTTTGGTCCAAATTTCTTTTTATCCAAAACAAATTTTCCTTGATCAAATACATATTTGTTGATAACAAATATTTTGCAATCGACTGAAGGTAGCAGTCGATCCCATCAACCTCCCATAGGCGTCAACTGGTGTTATTTCCAATAGGGTCCCTTTAATTTATTTTGTTTAAAAAATACGCAAACAATCAAAATAAAATCGCATATAATACCCTGCTGAAAATGTATCATTCATAAAAAAGTATAAATAATAATTAAATAGCATTATTATAAACAATTACAAAACAGTTCAGTCACAGGCGCGGCGCGACCATCTTTGACATAAAGATAAATGATAAATGATTTCAATAAATGATTAGTGAAAAATTATAGGGGGGTAGAAAACGACGAAACTTGGCAATAATATTAGTGAATAGTTCCTCAGTAAACGAAAAAAAATATTAACATTAAAAATTGTTTATAACAATGGCAAGCTACTAAGTCTATGCTTAAAAAATATCTTTTTTTTCAATAAATGGGATGTAAAAAAAATTGTGTTTTTGTAATTTTCACGAATGTCAGATAAGACTTTTCTAAATTTTCCCTCGATTCATAAAAGCAGAATTTCTAAAGAGATGACAGCATTATATATGTATATAATTGTATTCTCAAAAGGTCGGAATAAATATATATGTTCTCGAACTTTCCTGCATAGATTGTCATAAATAAGACATGGATATTATAAAAATAAATTGGGCAAAATGCGTACGTGCAAAAATCAGAGAGAAATTGGCGAGTCAGGCGGAAACTAAAAGTTTCTATAGTTTATTTTGTGATTTAGATCCTTGACATTAATTTTGTGAGATAAAAATAAATTTTTGATTCGAAATCGTTTAAAAATATATATATTGATATTGCAAAAGTGTTCACAAATATTATGTTGTTGATCAATAGTTTTTTGGAAGAAAAATATTTTTCGATGAAAAATTTTATATAAATTTCCATTGAAAAAAGAAAAAAAAATTGTTATTCGATATTTTAGAAAAACATTTTTTCTAAAGTTTCTTGGAAATTTTTCTTTTCTTAAGAAATTCATCAAGAAATTTATCATCATGGAAATTTTTTTTTTTTAATTAAAATTTTATTGAGAACTTAACTGGATTTTTTAAAAATTTGACAAAAGGTTCAACTAATTGTTTGATAAATTCTGAATTAACATTTGTTAATTTAGAAATTCAGAATTTTTCAAAGTATAAAAATTTTTTACACGCAAATAAATGATATACTTACGAAATATATAATCCTTTTTGTTTCGCAAACTTTTAAAGAAAGGCGACTACTAAAAAACTGTTATATGATTTCAATTAAGTGTAACGCAAAACGTTAATGAATTAGGCATGCGTGGGAAATTTTATTTAAAAAATTCGTTCGTCGGACAATCAACTTATGTTTATCGAAAAGAATATATATATATAGTTAAAAGTACACGCGTCGTTTTGAGAGCGAATACAACGCAAATGGAGAAGTTAATGACGTCAATCACGAAGATAATTATATAAGGACAGTCCAATTAACCTATGACAACGTTAAACGGAAAGAAAATTTCTTGTATAACCCACAATGATAATTTTTGTTGAATCCAGAAATAGGTGTAAGTTGTGTTGTCTAGAAGGTAAATTTAGTATTTCGTTCAAATTTGTGGCACGTATACTAAAGTTTCCAGTGCTATTCGATTCTTACACTTTGACACGTGCATACTTTTATACGCTATAAAAAGGAAATCTTATTTTAAGGGAAGAAAGTAGTTTTATTTTAAGTTGAAACATTTTTCTCTTTCTTTATTTGTTATCTTATCTTAAAATAAGATTTAATTTTTACTAACTTCATGTTAGTGAATCTTAGACAAGAAAAAAAAGTCTGAAACCGTTTACCCCTTAAATTTAGCCTAAAAAATTGACTGAATCCAAGAGATTTTTTTATGTAACTGATGTTACTAACATTTATTCAACGAAAATTGTTTCTTTTGCTAATTGTTTATTTTAATGGGCTTGTAAGATTAAAATAAACAGTTATAAGCAAAAGAAAAAGTTTAAGTTGAATAAACGTTGGTAACTTCAGTTACATTATTATCGTCTCTGTGGAATGTGATTAAATTAAATTAAATCATTTTTTTAAAAAAGAAAAATTTGATATTATTTTGGCTATACTCGATTCATATAATGATTGCAGGTGTAGAATTGGATATTTCCGATTGGAGTTATATGTATACACTCGGATCATATGAATCGAGAGATTTATTAGTGTGCATAATATTCTTGAAAAGTTCCATCCACTTGTGCACATATACTCATAAAGCGAATAATCAACAGGTGTGTCGCACACATATTAGAAATCTCATTGGTTATATAGGTATATATGTCCACCATTTTTAGAAATGAATCGAAAAAGTGTGCCAATTTTTAGTGTGAAAAAAATAGGAAGTGTTAGATTTTGATCCTAAGGAAGCTATAAACTGGTATATTAGTCAAATTTTAAATATACTCTCTTCTCATGATTCCAATCAGGAAAAATGATTTCCACTGGTGATTAATTAATTGACTGAATTTTTAGTCATTTTTCGCACTAATTAAGTATTTAAAAAGTAACAGATGTTCACTATAAATTTGCATCAGTGAAAATTTCACTGATTTCAATTCAGTGGACGAGTTTTCTTTAATTCATCAGTGGAATTTCACTGAGATTCAATGATTTTTACTGATTCTCAGTGAAATTCTACTGATGAATTAAAAAAAACTTGTCCACTGAATTGACATCAGTGAAATTTTCACTGATTCAGATTTAGTGTTAAAAATTTGAGACAATTATCTGCTGAAATCGTTAACTTCATGGCTCAATTTCAGTATTGTTTTGATGATTCAAAAGTTGTGAACGTTCAAATGAAGGAAATATTTTTTCGATATTGTAAATATTTTCAAAAATGAGAATGAAACTGACTGGAATAAATAGCACACTGTAAAAAGAAGGCATCTTATTTTAAGCTACTATTGTATAGTCACTTCTAAATGGTTTCGAAAAAGTTATCAAAAACATCTTAAAATGCATTGATGTTTAAAGTGGAGGATCCAAAAATTAGATGTTTTAAATATCTTAAAGGTGACTATTTTAAGATACTTCTTTTTGCAGTGCAAAAACGTAATTTAAACATTTTGAAGCATTGTAATTTATTTTTGAACAGATTACAGAAAATTACTATAATAAAATTTACTTTTGAAGAAGAAATAAATAAATTTCAGATTCATTTTAATGTTCACAACTTTTGGATCATTTATTTTGAAAAAAGATTTTCGTTTTAGTATACAATAATAAGTCAGAAGCGTTTTATAAAATCAAATGTGTTTGTTTTCTTTTGGAAATTATAGAAACTCTGCCTTTATCGTCTTCTGAAAAATCAGTTAATATACTGCTAATTGCGTATATTTTTTAGAATCTTTTTCTAATCAGGATGATAAATCATTGAATCTGCGGAGCATTTGAATTTTATAGTTATTGGTGATGGAGAAATTTGTGTTGAATTTATTGGTTGGATAAAGAAGTCTGACAAACATTTATTTATTATTAATCTATCTCGTGACAAGTTAGAGGCGAATGTCAACGAACCTCGCGCTTGATCGCGAGAATAAAATGTCGATCGAAACGTGTTGACGAGGTCGTGTCGTTTGCGGAGGAGATCCAAGGAGAAACTCCGAGCCAAGAAGAAACTTGGTGGGCGCGACTTGGATGTGCAAGTATTAACAGAGGGCCCTCTGTTTTTTTTCCCTCTCGTTTGGTTAGTCTTTTTTCTGAAGCAGTGTCATGAACAAGTATGAGGGCGGAGGTAGGAAGGGAGGAGTGCAATTTACTTACAACGATCTGGGTGTCATGCTTGGAGGCTGGTTAGTTCGCGTGGAGCGTTAAGAAATGATGGTGCTGGTACATTCGCTTCTATGTTCTTTTTTACTGCATATAAATAAATATATATATATATGTATGTATGAATGTATGTATGTATGTATGTATGTAGGACAGAACTGGCTCTGTTGTTGGTATAATACTGCTTTGGGCGCATTGTTGATGCTGCTGCAGCAGCAGATACCACTACCACCTTTCCATATAAACCGCCACTCAGATATACCAGAGCAATGCCGCCAGATGCTCGCGTGGTGGGGCATTCACGTTCCGGCAGACAGCTTGGCGTCCTACCAGTTCGCGTTATACGAGAAAACCGTAGCCCATCGTCTTTTCTTCACCTTTTCACTCTTTGTGGAAAATTTCACATCCGTTAATCCGTTTCAATAATTCAAACCTCTTTTCTCTTTTATACATATTTCATATATGAAAATATGTGATTCACATTTCACATACATGCGCAAAATATTTAAAAGGACAATTTTAATTATAACTCAACGGGTATGACAATTAACCATAGTCGATACATATTTCTATAAAAAGAAACTGTTGATCTTTTAGTTTGATCGTCTGCAGCATTTGTCGGACTAGATGATTTATATCTTCTTTTGAAAATTTGAGGATTTTTAGGAGAATCGTTTACTCATCGCGTTGTCACATCACCATCAACTTTATTGTCTATATACTCATTTTGTATATTTGTATATATTATGGAGAATACTATTTTTGAAAAGCTCTTCCGTAGAATTAGAGATCATCAACCTTTAATCTTTCATCTCTTATATTGATGAAAAACAAATTATTGAGCTATATAATTTTTCCACACTGTTGTACCATACATCATCGAAATGTTATATTTTTGAAATGGATTTAACGAAACGGAAGAAACAGAAATAAATTCACTGTGACGTGAGCAAGAAAAAAGAAGTCTATTTTCTTTTGAAGATGATGAAATATATGAAATACGTCAACCAGACTTTTGGCGCAGTTAGAAAGTTTATATTGTACTTGCTAATGATTTCATCGTAAATTTGCAAATTAAATTTATTACGTTTATTTTTAAATAAATATTTTCAATATATGGCTAATTTTAGAAAGAGAAAGAAGAAAAAAAGGAGAGAAAAAAGTTGTTACAAAAATAATGTTCAATTGTGAATTCGCGTCCTTGATCGAAAGTTTTTCCACTCGTGTGTGTTTGTCGGGTGGTTGATTTTTATTCGTTTTCAAGTGGCACAAACCCATGATAGGAGCGATGCTGTACAAACGCGATGAAGTTTTATGGCGAATCTTGAAGGCAACGGTGTACGTGAGGAGATGACTGTTTGAGAGAGATAGAAGTGAAGAGTGAGGAAAGGAAGGAGGATCGTCAAGAGAGTGCAACAAACGTGAAAGCGCACCAGTCTGCACTCGCTTTAAAAATACCGACAGATGCTCGAGGCTTCTGGGAACCGTTCGAGGGCGTCGATGCTCCTCGACTTAATTGATTGTTTCCAAAAATAGGTTGTTACGTGGAAAGAGTAGTTGTTAGGCTTTTCAAAATGTTGTGGTGTTTCTTTTTTTGCCCCCGCCAAAAATTTCACCGACCATATAATTCCCCCATCACTTATCTCCTTCAATTTTTATTTTTTTTTCTCCTTCTTTCTTCCCTAACACGTGGTTTCGTACACGCAGAATCAATTTTTAATGACTGAAACTATCTCGAAAAATAATTCCATAGTAATAGAATTTGTATTTTTCTTATCTGGTTTCAATGGTGATGATCTAATTTTCGACAATGAGGAATCTTATCATGTTTTAACCTTTTGGGACAAATTGCCCTTTTTTTGTTATCGTTTGTATCAATATTTATTTGTAACAAAACCTTGATTAGATGTCTCGATAAGAGAATTTAAGTAATAATTAGTTATTTTCTATGGAGAAAAGTGTTGGTTTGGGAAAATAATATATGTTTTGTAATATTGGGAGATAAATAATAAATAATTGGTGATATTCGGTTTTTTTGTTATCCGGTTGATGGCGGTGAATGACTTTGTTGAAAGGCATGCCACAGGTGTCATGGTTGGTGGTTCGGCCCCACCTGTATCGTTTCCTAGTAGTCGGTTAGGCCAGTAGGAGAAAGATTGTGATCTATTGCTATATACATGCAAAGAGAGGCGAGAAGGTCTTGGACTCGTGTGCTTTAATAGCAAGGTACAGAAGTCATTGTTTGTGTCAGCACGTGCATGAGTATAGTGGCAGAAATACGAGCACGAGTCAACCAACGTTTGGACCTTGCTGGCTAAAGATTCTCTGAATGAAGTCTAAAAATAGACGCTCCTCTCTCTCCCTCTCTCTCTCCCTCTCCTATACCTAATACAATTTTTTTCCTTCTCTTTCATTTTCAACCCCTCTTTAATATTCTCATGAATATCTTCTTTCCCCGTTCTGTATACCTTATCTTCTAATACTTATCTCGCAATGGTATCCAGTTTCTGTGAGAAATATTCTATCTATATGTGAATTTGAGATGTCGCATTGGATTTGTGTGAAAAAGTTTTTTTTTTTCTTCTAAAATTGAGTGTGAATCGATCGATGGAAATTTCTCGTGCAAAATAGACGAAAATGTGATGTGTGTCTCTTTTGCGAAAGAGATGAAGAGCGGCTCTCAAAGGAGAAACGACCCAGACAAAACAGACGTCAACTTGTCAACTCGCTCTGCTAAATGTTTCCTGTTAGCCCGCCAATTTTGCTTTCAGTGAATATACTCTTTTAGCCGCCTATTGAACTGAAATATCCGGTTTTGATATGTTAGATTTTGCGAAAGACGAGAGAGAGAGAGAGAGTTTATTTGAAATGACAAAACATTTGTTTGATACTCTTTTGGTTTGAGAATAAACTGTTAGTTTTCACGTTTTCTTTTATTCTAACCTTTTGCGATTGTTTGTTTGGAAAAGATGTAATTTTAGTTGCGCTTTCTGTGCGAATGTTCTGAACGTTCAAATGAACGAAATTTCTTTATTTCTTCCTAAAGATGAAATTTTAATATAAATAATATTGCGTAATTTATTCAAAAATAAATCACAAAGCTTCGAAATAATTAACGTTTTTTGTTTTCTATTCCTGTCATAGTAATTTTTGGGAAATGTTTATATCGAAAACATATTTCGTTCATTTGAACAAAGTTCACAACTTTTGGATCATGAAAACAAGAGATGTTTTGGAAGATCATCATCATTTCGTTAGGTGTTATTCTTTTCCGAAATATGGCAATTATGACATATGTGAATATTCTATTTTGCCGGTATTTTCATTCTTCAAGTACACCCGGCATTAGCAGGTATATTTCTCGGTCACGTATCCTGGGGCAAGAAAGGCGAGCGAATCATAACGGACAACTTAGATACCGGGTCGAGTAAAACAACGAAACGATTTTTTTTCCTCAAGAGTTGGAAATTGGCCTCTTGATGAATTGCTTCTTCGTTTTAATGTACAAATATAGTAAATAGTAACACGATTGTCCTAACACTATTTAAATAATAAAATGTATATTTAGTTTGTGAATTTTAATTTGTCTCGAAACGACTCTTGTCAAACTCGCGGTCTACTCATTAATGATGGCACACGTGCTCCACTTACTTTTTTTTGATTATTTCTTTTCCGTTTTTGGAACTTGATTCCTGACACCCGCTGCTTCTTTTTTTTTTGGTGATTTCACGTTCAAAGTAGATGTTTCGTTTTTTAGAGATTTATGATTGTATACTTGACGCTAATTTCTTGAAGCACTATTTGACACACGCGTTTAAAACTCGCGAACTTTTTTTTTTGCTTTTCTTTTGTAAACTCGACACACGTATTGATGGGAATCACGTTTAAACTCTTGGAACAATGTATAACACAAGAAAATTAAATATGACAATTGTATTGAATAGAACTGAGAGAACTTGTAATACAATATATATATATACTTTCGATCAACTATATAGAATACGATCAGAGATGCGTCTCTTGTGGAGGTTCGAGCTAACATTAACTAGCGCGGACTGCAGCCGCTTATAATATGGCCGAGGCGCGAACCAATCGGATCTCGCGCTCCTGCCAGACCCCCACTTCCCCCATTAAAGGCAAGACCCCCCGCGTGTTATATTCCTGATGATAGACGATTTTTATTTTTAATTTTTTGGGAAAAAAATTGCACTCTTAATTTTTGTTTTTGAAAATTTATTTTATCCAGGGGATTTTTTTTTTTTATATATTGTTAAAATTGTGTTTATCTATTTAATTATTCGAAGTGACAATAATGTGAGAGGAAGCTTCACACGCTGTTAAGTTTCTTCCGGTTTTATGTGCGAATCCGCGAGGAGTTCTTGACGTTTTTTTTTCTTCTTTGCAAAACTTGTGAGTGTGTAACTCGCTCTGTGGTTGCATCAACTATCGAACGCTGCATCGACGACGTCACGTGATTGACATCGAAAGCGATCAACTAAAAATAAAAAAAAAAGAAAAGAAATACACCCCGCGACTTCATATATATATATATATATATATATATGGTTTATATATGCGAAGTTAAGTAACACATATTCATATATAAAGTGTGTTTTAACTCTCTTGGAAATTGTTATGTTGATAATTAAATAATTACAATAATAAACTTTTTTTTCAATGGAATTTTTAGAATTGATTGTACCTAAATGTATTTTTATGTATATTTAAATTTACTTATTCGCAATGGTGGATGATGCAAGTTGATTGATGTATAACATTTTATTGTAATTAACTGTTGCTTTTTTTTCCTAATTTTACCAAGTTTTATGGAGAAAAAAATTAATTTGCTAATTTAGTAATTGTAGGAGAATTACTTAAGAATGATAATTATTTTTTTATTTTCTGACAGTGCAGATTAATTAATTAATTAATTAATTTATTTATTTATTAATTTAATTTTTTTATTTAATTATATATACCTATGTATTTTTTAAATTAATATAATAATTAATTGATTTATCGCGATTGTCTTGTGACACACAGACAACCACTCAACGTTGTTTTAGTATATATATATACGTTTTTTTCCTTTGATATTATATTTTTTCCCTAGTTTATCTTTGGAAAATCTTCGACATTATTTTTTGATGCTCTAAAAGCACATCATTTTTCAAAGAACATAGGATCATATTCTCGTCTAGTCTATATTGTGAGAAAAATGATTCAACATATATTACACTCATTTCTTGAAAGAAATTTTCTCGCTTGTGTGCACAAGCAGAAAAGATTGAAAATTACACCTGGGGAACCTTTAATTGGTATTAGGATTAGGGATGTGTCATTTAATAGACTATTATTTCTTTCGTAAATAAATAATAATAATAATAATTTTATATTATATAATATAATATTATTTATTATAATTATTTATAATAATAGTATAATAATAATAATAAAAATAATAATAATAATTATTATTATTATTATTTATTAGACTATGCATATTAACACAGAAAATTTTATAGTATTAAAATAAGATGCAACGGTATTGATTTAATACCAAATTGGATTAAAATAAGCTAAAAATGTATTAAAATAAGAGCGTTGCATCTTATTTTGATACCATACAATTTTCTGTGAATACAAAATAAATGAAAATGAGATAAATATAGCAAAATTATGAAAAAACATTGCCATTGGCATTCACAATTATTCCGATAAGAGAATTCTCAATGTACATATATGTAAATAGTTATTCGAATCTTATGTAAAGAAACGATAAACAAAAAAAATTGACATTTCTTTATATAAAAGTCGACATATAGTTTAAGAACTCTACTTGTTTAAGAAGAAATCTTTTTATCCCGCGATGAGAAAAAATTTGTTTTTGAGTATAAATTTTCATTAAATTGGTTAATTAGCGTCATAAATGTATATAAACTTGACATACAAGCGTATAAAGATACATTGAAAAATACTGCATTCAACTTTGCCTGGATATCAATTTTTTTAACCTAAGAATCGGTATTATATCATAAAAACTGGTATTCTTGTATACTGCATAAAAAACATTAAATGAAATACTCTAAATCTGAATTAGTAAAAATTACTAATTTGAATAATTAGTGACTAACTTTTTGCTTTTGAATTAGTTAAAAATTAAAATTTACTAATAAATTAATATACAAAAAAAATGTATTTGATTCAAATTGTGTAAGAAGCTACAAGATACAACAAATATTTTTAAAAATCCATTATTTTTTGTCAATTATCAAAAAAAAAAAAAAAAAA
>JUFY01022698.1:0-42237 GCA_001855655.1 Leptopilina clavipes
AATAATATAAATAATATCATTTTAATAGAATTGTTACTAAAGGTATTATTATTGTTGTTCTTTATTATTTTATTTTATTGTTATCTATTTAATTAGAAAAAATTTCTCATGATTAAAATTATGAATTTTTTCAGCTCTTCTTATAAATTTAATAAAACTATGCCAAAAAAATTTAAGCTTGAATAGAAATATATAACAGTGCATAGAATATTAATATTTATAAATATATTTAAAAAATGTAAAACTTTGTTTTGCAAGATTTTGAATTCGCTTCTAAAGAAAAAAAAGTCTATTTACATAAAACAAGACAAATTTTCGATTTTTAAGATCAACCAAAGTTCGATATTTGCATGTGTATTTTAAATATGAAAAAAAAATAATGGTGAACGAATATATTATTTATACACAAAACATAATTAATTAACTTCTCTCTGCAACTAATGGAATATATTGTTAATGAAAATACAATTTTCAATGTAGACTGTAAGATAGATTATTATTGTTATTTGGCAATAACAACGAAACGTCGAATTTCTCTTCTCATTTTTATTATCATTTTAATAATCGTTCCGCTTATGCTGCATATTTCCACTTTAAAAAATTGTATTTAATCAAGAACTTTTTATCTCAATTTAATTGAGAATTTTTGCCATTAATGTTTTTGTCAAAAAAATTTTTTATTGAAAACTATTTTCATTTTGATGAAAATTTTTCAAACAAAATTAATTTTGTAAATTTTCATCAAAAACATAATGAAAAAAGTTATTTTCTTTTTCAATTTCATGGAAAATTATTAATAATTCAATATATTATTGATTAAGGGTCGTAAATTCTAGGCAATAATATTATAATAGACTACAATATTTATTAAAATTCTAAGGATAATTCTTATCAATTCAAGGTTGTGAAATTATGTGCAGAATTGACATTGTAGGTATTTTTAGTCAAAAAATACATTTATAAATGTTGATAAAAAAAAAATAGTTTAAGTATTAATTTATTGGAACAATGTATTTTTAATTTATATTTTAAATGTTCAATTTAATTTTAAATATTAATTAAAAATTATTTAATATTGAGTTAAAGACTGTATGTTTGTTTAAAAAAATTTTCAACTACACGGAAGGAAATACTGCTCGATAACATAAAATTATGGTTCAGATTTATAATATTGTCAATAATTAAATATTATCTTAGCCAAAAGTTATAATGTCAATAATGGAGAATATTTTATTTCCGTGTCGATTATATATATACTTTAAAAACGTTTTAATATATTGAAAGACTGAACTCAAAATATTTTCACTAACTAGGGAACAAAAATCCAGAGATTTCGATTTTTCTGGATAATTTTAAATAAAGTCTGGTATGTTGTAAATTATACATATGAATATTATATCATTTTATTATCTAAATATAAATGGAACATGAAACTTCATTGATTTCTCAATAAAAATTTTGATTATTCAAAAAAGGGATAATAAAATTTTTTTCCAAAATTTCTTGATTGAAAGCAATTTTTACAGTGAAAATGAAAATTTCATTTTAATTACGATATATTAAGTTGAAATAAAATTTGAAAATAAATTTGCAACCCTTGAGAAAGTGGGTATTAAATTATGTTTAGGTCAGTAGGTAGAAGAACCCTTTTTTCAATACACACTTTTAAAATGAAGGTCGTTTTTTATTCGAGAAGGAAAGTGCAAAATGCAATGGAGCGAACGACGAATCAGTGCAAAAGAGCATGCAAATTGTGAAAAATATTGAGTAAAAAAAAGCAAAGAAGAAAATAATGAATTAGAAAGAAACCAAAGAAAATGTACGAATTGTTATATGAGATTGGTTTTTGTTGAATAGTTTTAAGATTTTTGTAAACGATGCTATTAGAAGTTTTAAAATAATATCGTCGCGATCAGGATAAATGTGTTGTAGTCCAACGTACGAGGGGCAAAAAAAATCCTTATTAAAATTTGCAAAATGTACGTAAATGTATAACGAGTCTCACAAATTCGCAAGAAAAAATATTAAAAAGAAAAACAGTAGTGGACGTTTTAGAAGTAATGTGCGAGCGATTTTATAGCGAACGTCCAAAAGAAAATTTTTAATCTCATTCTTAAGTAGCCGTAGTTGTAAAATTATGGCATTTGCCATTTTACAAAAAAAAATCGATCTCTTTGACCTCTTGCAATCTTCTATTCCTCTTTTTTTCTTGTAATTTACAAAAAAAAAAACATTGAAATCAATTTGACGAATAATTATTTATTATTTATATTAATAATTATTATTATAGAATAAACAATTTTAAAAAAGGAAAAAATTCTTTAACTCAGCGACGGTTTTGGCCTAAGATAAATTACCGAATATTCCAAAGTGAGAATACAACTTTGAATTGTCTGAGACTGAATTTAAAAATTAAACGAAAATCAATGCTGATAATAATTAAGAGTTCTGATCGATATTTAACAAATAAACAACGAATTAATTCTGATGATCGACATGTTGTGGGCGAGAAAAAAATGAAACTTTTTTTGATTTCGTTTACCAAAAGTAATTAGTAATTTACACGAAGATTCGTGAAGAGGTTGAAGATGAATCGAACGATGATTTAGTGAAAAAAAAAATTCGTAATTTAAAAATTGTCACAAATTTGGAAAATAGGTACCATTTTAAATGTACATGTTTTTTTTCAATTTCCAAAAAGAAAAATAGCCAATTTCAAAGGAAAAGCATATTTAAAAAAAAATTTGCCCAAAAATGGCAAATTGTCAAATAATTTTTAGATAATTACAGAATATTTCCGTATTGATTATTGGAAGGCGTTAAATTTTTCATTTTAACGAAAGTTCTCATTTAATTATTTCTATTGAGAAAGTATTTCAAAAAATGCTTTCATTTCGAACAAACGAGATCCTCTGAAGAAAATGATGGAAAAAAAAGGAAAGGTACCCACATGGATTCTCATGAATATTTCACAGTTTATTATGCAAAAGGAAAAATTCATGCGAATTAAACGCTGAAAAAAATATACACATATTTAAAAAAAAAAGGAAAAAAATTTTACATTGTATATTTATTATATAAAAATTATTTATCAAAGGAAATGAAGACGCGATGATCTAAGACTTTTATCTGGGAAAAAAATCGGAGCACTCGTTCCTCTTAACTTAAGTACCTGTTTTTTGATTATATAGTATACAATATATACATTATACATGTATTGAGAATTCTTATAGTTTGTACTTTTAACTTTATAGTCTAAGTGCGAGCGTTTCCCATGGGATTCTAGAGGGTTACCTGAAACTGGAACGTGTCTTCCCGAGAGACACTATCAAAGAGATAAAACTGCACACTATAACTGGGTCGATAAATGTCTCGGAGCTGTATTTTCTCATTCAATCAAAATTCAATTGGATAAAATTATTTTCCCATGTATTTTTTTTGTCATCGATGAATTTATCATTCAGTATTTTTTTTCTAAACGGATTATTTAATTCAATTGTTATTTTCAAAAAAAAAATTGAATCCTGAATGTAAAAATAAATAGAAAAATATATTTGAAAAGAAAAGACAGTTCTGAGTCATTTTCTTTGCCAAACTTTGCCTAGTGAAAATAGTTACGATACTTGTAATATTTAAAGAACTGTTACTTGAAAAAAAATTGCATTATTCGACATTTTTGCTTGATAAAAAAAAAAATCAAACACTTGAAGACACAAAGGAATTTGTTACATTTGAACAAATTCTACGTTCTGTTATAAATATGCAACTTACGGGTTTGCATTATTAGAAAAAAAATATTCTTTCCGAATTTTATAATGATTAATGAATTATTACATTAATTAATATTAATTATCAAAATGAATTTTAAATATATAATAGTTACTAACAATGTTTACTGAGGGACAACAAAACAATTGAATTTCTATCGAGTAATACATATCTTCATCGCATCGAACGAGCCAAATCGCAAAAGAACTAAAAAAAAATTCTAGGATCGACGAAAATAAAAGGGAGAAAGTTGTACAGTTAAATGAAATGAAAGGAAAGGTAATCTTTCGATTTTTGGGGCCAATCGGTGATAAGGAAATGAATCATGGTATTGTGTATTAAAGAACAAAAAAAAAAAAAATAAGAAAAAATGAGATTAGTCAAAGAAGTAACTCGTTTCTTCACCGATTCCCTTTAGAATCGTGGTAGATAACGATTCTTCTTTATGCCATCACTAATTAACAAAGAAATTTACATTTTTGAAAATTCCTGGCGTGAGGTGCTTTAAAAATTGTTAATTAAAAAAAAAATGAAAATTTCAAGCAAAATGGACATGATTGTTTTCAATTTATATTAAATATAAGTTTGTAAGTTTCTCAACGAGCCAACTAATTATTACTGTGAGCACAATAATCGTATGCACAAAAAAAAAATCGTTGCGTGATTATACGTTTATTATAATATATAAAATATATTTAATTGTCTTTTTAATAGGCCGAGTTTAACTATCGCTTGATAATAAATTTCGATTTTTAAATTTCATAAATTTTACTCAAAACGATATATACATTTTTCATATATATTGTCAGGAAATTACAAAAAAAAGAAAAAAAAGCCCAAAAAAAAATTGAAATTCGTCAAGAAAATGTCTCCTGATTATTCCTGGGATATTTTTATATTAATTTTTTTTAAAATGAAAAAAAAGAAAATTTTTTTACCATATTTTATAATATTTTTAAATATCCCTGGGAATTTTCTGTAAAAAAAAATAAAATAATAATAATTGCTTATTTAAAAATTTATAATTCTTTATTGTTTGAAAGAAGATTAAAAATGGAACAAATGCAAAGACACTCATTTTTATCCGTAATTATTTCAAATCAAATCTAAATGCATTTATATTTATAAATAATACATTATTTTAATCGCTTATATTTACATTTATACTATATATTATGAAAAATTTCTAATCTTTGTCAAATGAAAAATACTTTATCTGAATAATTACAAAAACAAAAAATACTTGACGAATAGTATTTATTCTATTAAAAATTTCTGTATTCAAAAAACGAAATATAAAAATCTATATTGAGATTATATTCTATCAATTTATATATATATAAATATATTGCAATAGAAATATTTTTTAATATTACAAAAAAAAAATAAATAAAGGCATTGTAGAATTTTTCACTTAGTGAGACAATGAATTTGCATATCACATGAATACAAAAATTTTTAAAAGAGGTAAATATCAGCGAAGAATTACATAATTAATATAAAATGCTACCAACGAATATATTTAATGTAACGGATTGAAGTTTTCAAAGTCGTACATCATAATTCTAAAAAAAAAAAATAATAATAATAATGACGAAAAAAGCGAGTCAGTTAAACAATTTTTCATATTCTATTATAGCAAATTTTTTTCCTTTTCTTTTTTTGCGAAAAAAAAACATTTTCTTTTTTACTGTAAAATGCAGTGAAAAATTCTCATTACTGATTGTTACATTAGAGAAAATGTTTTGTAACATCACAAATAAAGAAAAAAAGAAATTATCGTTTCTTGAAGTACATTGTACCTATAATTGGCACTCTATTTGATTTTTCATTAATAAACGAAAACAAAAACATATTGGAAGTAAGTACCTTCTTTATCCCTTTAATCTTCTTTTGTTTAACAATTTACTTTTAAGTTTTGAAAATATTTATTTACTTACATTTTTTATCAATTTTGATTAATGAAAATAGTAAGTAGAAAAATTAAATTTTTTTGGGGGATTTTTTATAAACTGTTTAAAAAAATGATTTTTTTTCAGTGCCACTTGTGTATTTGTTTAAACTAAACCGACAATGTGAACAGCGAGGCGGAGAAGGTAAACACAGTTGAACCAATCCAAGCGTAAGGGTGGTCCAGTGAAGGATTTCTTCTCAATAGAGATAAAGTGTGGTTACTAGGGGAGCAACCAATTGAAACTTGACAGTCTATAACCGAATTTTCTGAAGAAATTTTTGATTCACGATGAGAGTTTTATCTTCAGTCAGTGGTCACCTATCAAACATGACAGAAAAACATTAGAAAAATTATTTCAAATTAAGTATTTAACAATTTTCTCTAAAATTAAAAAATAAACCCCAATTAAAAATTTTCCACCCTTATTTTGAAAAATTCCAATTAAAAATTTTCCAAACAACCAAATTAAATTTATTAATCGAAGGAAAATAAATTCCAAATAAATTTTTCCAAGGAAAAATCAAAATTTTGATGATTAAAATAGAAAAGTGTCTGAAAGTGTAAAACTAAAACTAAAAGATTTCGAAAATTAAGAAAAAAACATAAACTGAAGATAAAACAATGCTTCGTGGAAAATCAAAGAAATTAGAAGATAATGATGATTCGAATGCTAAACAAAGAAAACCTAAATGTGCAAGATGCAGAAATCATGGATTGATATCTTGGTTGAGGGGACACAAAAGAGAATGTCGCTATCGCGATTGTTTTTGTGTAAAATGTTCTCTAATTGCTGAACGTCAACGAGTTATGGCTGCACAGGTGAGAAAACACGTTTTTAAAAATCCATTTTCCCTGAATTTAATTTCATAACGATTAGAATTAAATTGGAAAATATTTAATAGAGTAAAAATAGTAACAACAAAATAAATATGTAATAATTAATTGAAATATTAAAAATATATTTTAGTGTTTAATTGACAAAATACTAAAATATTTACCATTTTAATTGAATATAATATATTTCAGAAATTCTCATTTTTAGTATTTTAATTTTGCATAGTAAATTTTTCTAAAATAAATAATTATTGTTTCATTGTATAAATTAATAAAATTATTTATGAAAAATATGTATAAAAAACGGTAAGAAATAATAAACTTCAAGAAGAAAAAAAATGAATGACAGTTAAAATTTTTAAATTCATTTTTAATATTTCAATTTTTGGGGTGAAATGAATTTTGAATTGCATTTACTTGAAACATTCAAGAAAAATAATTTTCGTTAATGTGTAACATACCCAGTTTCCTCATCTCTCAATCGTTTTTCTTGTCTGGTATCATTAAAGAGCAAAATCCATTAAGCTTTGGTATAGTATTTCATTTCTGTTTGCATAGGCATTAGAGTCACTCGATCCTTCGTCTATATAACACTTCAACCCTCAAAATCTCAAACTGTTTCTGATTATACATATATGTATGTATATTCAGTGAATAATTCGCAAATGTTAAGCGACTCCTGAAAGCAATTCAATTAAATATTAATTTCATACAAAAAGAAAAGCATTAATCTTCACATAAAATAATAATTAACATTTTTTTTTCTAAAAGGTCGCCCTAAAACGACAACAAGCTGCCGAAGATGCGATTGCTCTTTGTATGGCAAAAGTAACGACAGGGCAGAAAATTAATCGTCTACCACCGGGAAAAATATTTGGTATGACAGTAACAGATCCCGATACGAATAAAAAAAATAAAGAGGAAAATCCCGATACGACAAGTTTATCAAATGACAAAAATTCGCCCGAGGATGCTGGCAATTGTATCGAAAATGAAGATCACAATATTTTTGAGCAAAAAAATCAAGTAATAACTGAATTTTCAAAATAAATAAAAACTTTGAAAATAATTATTTAAAATCTATTAAATAAATATTTGAAAAATTTAAAAATATTACAATATTGAAAATAATTATAATTATCATTATGATTTTATTTAAATATATAATTTTTTTATTTACCTGAACGCAGGAGAAAAATGAAGAAACGAAGACTGAATTTGAAACTGGTAATAGTCTCTTCCCGAAAATAAAGGAGAAATTAATTAATAAAACGGATTACGCCGTGTCTCAAACATCAATGGAAACTCTTATTCGACTATTTCCAAATACAAAACTTTCTGTACTTCAATTGGTATTGCAAAGATGTGGTCAGGATCTCCTCAAGGCAATTGAATATTTTTCTTGTAACGAGAAATCTGCAACTATTGATTCCCATTGTCCTGGAGTTTCTGCTTTTCATCCGCCAAAAGTCGACCGACTCCCGGAAGTCCTTAATCCAGATATGAAAAATCCATCAAAGGTGGAATTTTTTTTATTTTTTATAATTATATTGAAATTATTAATTTATGAACTTAGTTGACTAAATTATGATTAACTAATTTTTATAATTATCAATCCCAACAGGAAATTAATTTTAAATTTTATTTTCATACTTACGATTTTCTTTTTCTTTTATTCACAGACTTTCACTCTGCCTCCACTGCATCCAACAAATCATTTGGGCGAAAGTTATTGTCTTTTGAACGTAATATCCGAACCAGTAACAAAGAATTTTGAAAGCACCAGCTTCTGTGGAAACAGTTTTCCCTTTGGAAAATCGGGAACCTCGCGAATTGATCGCGAGAGCATTGCTTTAAATTTGCAGTATAATCATTACTTTGACTCGGGACTGTCATATAATCATCAATTACGTGAACATCATCAGTTTGCAGATTTTTCTCAAAGGCCGAGTATACTGCATCTTCCACCTTTCATTCCAAATATTCCTTGCGTTCAACCCAATTGCTTGCTTTGCTACAAGTTTTCATAAAATGTCTTTGAACAAAAAATTCTTTCTTATTCGTCAGAGCTTTTGATTCTTTCTGAAAAAAAATTATACATTTTAACATAATTACATATATTTAATAATGAAGAAGAAATTAAACTCACCTTTTTAAAATGAAGAAAAATACTTTTTAATATTAATATCAAAATTATTTAAATATCTATTTAAATTTATTTTATTTATTTAAATTTAAATTAAATAATGTCAAATATTAAAAATTCATTACTGTGTTGATTTTTAAATTATAACTATTTATATTAATATTAAAAGAGCATTAGCATAGTGAAATATTCGATTTTATTAATCACTATGATGTTCCGAATATTTATACAATAATTATCATTAGTTTATAACTAAAGTATCGAGCGTTTGATACATTACATGTATTTTATGTATAAGTAATAATTTGATATCTGCCTAAAATACAATGCGTTATTTATAACTGGAATTGTAAACATATTCATTTTGCGCAAATCTGCGAAAAACGTTAAAGTAAATTAAAAAAAAATTTTCCTATTTTCGTAATATTTTTTTTTGTATAAAATACAAATTTTATACAAAAAAAAATTTCTTTAATACGTAATATAGTTTTCTTTGTTTAAAATTTCACATTTTCAATTTTCGTTCAATTATTTGCAAGGAATTGAATTTTTAAAAGATTTTTATTAAAGATTTTCAATTGTTATAACTATTATTCTTTTTTTCGGTTTTCAGCTTTTGACAGTCTGAGGAAATTAAATATTTAATCAAAATATTTTAACTTAAATGTCAACTGATTTAATTTCAGAAAAGTTAATCATGACTTTTCATTTATTTTGTTGTTTTTAATTAATGAAAGAGAAATGGAAGGAGATTTTTTCAGAATGTAATGGAAAATAGAATAATTATAAGGATAAATTTGATGGTGTTACACTCTCCAATAATATCGTTTTGTGAAAGCAGAAAAACACATATTTTCATCACTCGTGAAATGGAGAGGAAGTTAATCGAATCAAGAAGATCTGATTCGTCGTGCAAATAATTCCTTGGCAATGCCTTGAGGCAAGAAAAAACCCGAAGGGCGGTTTACTTTTGATTTACTTTTCGCTAAAGAAAATACTAAAAGGAAATCCCACAGGACGATTGCGCATTCTATGACTATCGTCGTCGTGTAGTGTCTTGAATTTCTAAACACACATGAAACTTTACACCATTCAAAGATTTTTCTTCCTCGACTTTCTTTCCTTTTTCTCATATATATATTTATCTCATCGATTTTGATTTTCAATTTTTCAAAATCAAAAATAAGAAATAAAAAATTCCATAATTTCTTTGAATTTTCAAAATAAATGAAAAGTATTTTTTCTTTCTTTCGATATTTATGAAAAAACGTCCTGAAAATAAAACATGAATTAAAAAATTATTTTTAACTTTGCAAATTCGATACCTATTTAAAATAAATTATGCACTGTAATTTAGAAAAAGTAATCTCAACTAAAAATATCTAACTGAAATTTAAATTAATAAACAAATTTTTGATTATTACCAATAACAGTTTAATTTTAAGATAATTTTAATTCTTTCTCTTATGATTAATAGATATTTTACAAACAAGATGTGAATACATTCTGGGCAGAGAACTTGATTGGAAAGGACACTGAGATTCAAATTAACTGCCTAATTTCAGTCGACTGAGACATATTTTTCTTTCTTTCTTAAACTAAAAAAAAAAGGACTTTACTCCCAAACTCTCTATAGCATCTTCCTGTAAATAAACTTTGTTTTGCACACGTTCCAAATTGACGCGACTCGTGTTCTATATAAGAAGCTGGAATATTTAGATTGCTTTCTCCGGTAATTCTGAATTGTCTCGATGGAAAGAAGGTTTTAGAATCGAAGATGAGGTTTGTTCTTTATCATGTGTCTGAAAAAAAGCATATCACTATTATTATAAATTATAATTAATAATTAATATTATAAATTATATATTTTTCTATTTTAAAATTTGTAGCAGGTTCTCTACTGAGAAACGTATTTAAGAAGAAAAGAAAAATGCAAAATTTCTTTACTTGTCTAAATGTTCCCAGAAAACCATTAGAGCTGCTCTGTCTAAATGCCGCTTTGTCCGACTTAATTCGATAACTGTTACTGCCCACCTCGCCACGTTTGCGTCCAATCTCATTTCGTCATATTTGATATGAAATGCACAAACTGCAAAAAGAAAAGGAAAAATACTTCACCTAAGTAAATACAAATTAGATCCATGCAATTGCAAGTAAAGATTAGATTAAATAAATTCGAGTAAATTGAAAAATTTTCTTTTTACCCTTTTACTCACTTTTTGAGAAAATTTCAACAGGATTGCCATCGAAAGGCCATCCTTTGAACTGCCAAGCGGGTCCATTGACAAAAACAGCCACAACACGTTCCCAATCGGCGTTATTTAATTTTTGTGGATTATCAACAACTCGATAGGGAACTGTCAAGCCGCCTTCTTTTCTACGCTGTAAAAGTATTTCCGTTTCACGCTTGCAACCTTGCGCTCTCTTCTCCTCATTTGTGATAAATTTCAAATCTTGTAAAATATCTTTTGAATTATACATGGTAATCAAAGATGTCGTGGCACTTGGAATAATGATAATTGGCGTTCTGCTTGGTCGTTTATTTTGTGCCGCTTGTTGTGGCGTTAATTTGGCAGCTGATGTTGGCAGTAAACCCGAAGTTGGCGTTGCACTCGGTACAGTCGGTGGTTTTCTGATTGATGGATTTGTACCTTCGGTCACTGACTTCAAGGTCATACCATGATACGTACCCATTGTATCGATTTTAAAACCCTCTGTCTCTTCTTTTTGACGGATAAAACGTTCCTGATCGTAACGATTATATTGCGTTGGTTGTGGTAATGGTCTCATTGGCGTTGATCTCGGTGTTATCATTGGAGTTGGTGCTACAGGTCCTTTCTGTCTGCCCTCCTCTCGCGCCTTAATACCCTGTAAAATTGCGAGAATATTTTTTGCAAAAACCTTACCACTACTCTGTAATATTGTTGCCCTTGTACGCCATTGTCGTTCACGAGAAACGATATCCTTTGTATCATCTACATCCATATCCAAAATAACTTTCAGATCGGATCCCATACCTATATCGTCATTTTCTTTAATTGTTGTTCTCTTCTTTGCCAAACGTTTTGCCTTAATGGCAGCAATTTTCTCGACTGACATTGCCTCTGACAATGATTTTATATTGTCAACAGTGACAGACGCTTCTTTTGGTGCGTCCAATCTTGCTGCAAGTTGTTCCTTAACTTTTTGCACGTGGGTCTCTTCAAAACGTGGCTTCTTCGAGGAGCCACTCTCAAGGCCATCTTCGGCAGTTCTTTTAACTTGTGTGGGTATTTCCAATGGTGCTGATTTATCAATTGCAACTGAAGTTGCCGTCTCGCCATTGAGATAGGCGAGAAGATCTTTTCTGTCAGGTCGACGCACAACGGGAATGTTTTCCGCTGCGGCCTGTCGTACGTAAACCGGATGAGAAAGTTGGACATGTTTCAACAAGAATAAAAGGCACTCTAGTGTATAATAATCCTTTGGTGTACCATCTTTACCCGACCTATAAAAATATAACGATAAAATATCTTTTTCTATAAAAACCCACATCAAATTATACTTGTTGGTAAACAACTTTATAAGAATATCGCAGTAAATATATATATATAGTTCAATTGTCATCTATACACTGCGCTAAACAAAAATTTTAAGGTTATGTTTGATCTATAAACACCTTGAAACTGAATCTACTATCGTTATACATTTAAAAAATTCTTTCTCGTATTCATTTTATAATGATTAGAATCTTAATAAGCAAGTAATTAACAGTCATCAAGAAAATAAACAACAAATTTTCGAGATAAAATTGAACCCGCCTGTCATGCACGTAATCTGTATCAAGTTTTGCATGTTTCATAAATTAATAACTCGAATGTTGTGAAATTAACAAAAATGATTCTAACTTATAGTGGTTATGCAAAAATTGCAGAAAAGTGTTCAATTATGTGAACATCTATTTCCATAATTTGATAAATATACAAGAAAACATAAGTGTGAAAATGTTTGGAGGTTGACATGAACATCCAGATTGAAGGTGACATTTATGCAAAAATAGCAGTAGATATAAGCTGACTTACCCGTAGGTCAAGTAATTAGTTTTCACATTTTTCGGCCACGAGAATTCCCCAAAAATAATTTGATTTTCACGTTCAATAATTTCTTTTTTGTTGACATTGTATTGTCGTAACAAACTCAACGGGTCCGCCATGATGCACTGAAATGAAACAGTACACTGTTGCCAATAGCCAACGGGTAAGGCGGTAAGGTTGGTAACTCCTCTATGATGTTCTTCCCGCGGTAATTATGTATTAATTAAATTAATTTCCTGTATCATTTAAAAGATTTATTATATTTCACAAAAATAATTATTTATTACAAAAGTAAACAAAGGACACTTCAATAATCTAGGAGAATGTGTTTAGTATTTAAAAAAACGTTTACTTTAAAATTTGCGCACATTCAAAATCACCAGTTTCACCACAACTCAGAATCAAAATTTTATCATGCATTTCAATTTAAATTATAAAAAATTGTTAATTAAATAAATAAACAATATTTTATATTAAAAGAAAACTTTAGTAAACATTATGAACAGGTAAGAAGAAACAGAATACGTTAATAATAAAGAAATGTTAAAGCAAGTTAAAGTTTTTTTTTAATTGACAGCATAGCCATCTTGAAGAAATTTAAAACTCATTCTAAAAATGTCAAAATGTAAACAAATGTCAAAACATTAAAATAAAAAGGAAAAATATTGAGTGTTTTATACATTTTATTTATTGTGAATAATAGTGAGTTATTTGCTTTTGTATTTCAATTAATTTTTAAAAAAGTTTAAATAAATTATCGGTTAAATAATCGTTTTTTTGGCAAAACGAACAAACATAGCCTAACTTTTGACTTTTGACATTTTATAAAAATGTTTTTTTATTATAAAATTTATGTAAATATTATATAAAATTTGTAATATATTTTAAAAATATATATTAAATACCAAATAGAAGAAATTCAGGTAATATTATATATAAATTTATTATTATAATTTGTCTCATTTGTAAAGTGTGATTCAGATTTTAAAGAAAATTGAATTAATTAATTAATTAAATAATTAACACTAATATAATTAATATTTAGCGAGAATTATTGTCGTAATTTTATTAATTTTCAATATTTACAGAATCCAATTATGGAGATGCCTTATTTCTATAAATATGTAATAATCAATTTCGCAATCTGTAATCTCCTTTAAATGCAATAGAATAAACATTGTGATCTTGAAACTCCACCTACTTATTTTAAATGATCTAGATTATACTCTGAATTGTTAATCACGATCGCAAAATTATTTATTGATATTTTGTCTTGCAATCGCTATCCTTCATTTTTTTTAAAAGCGGAGAAACAATTATTATTAATCATTTTTTACTCTTTAAATTTTATTTTATTGCATTGTTTCTGCTCATATTTTTCCTTTTACTAACATATATTATATTTATTTTCAGGTTTTTAATATCGTGTGGACGTTGCGTGAAATCATTGAACTCTCCTATTGTCGAAAAACTTCCGGTATGTAGAAATACTTCCCTTTTGATGAATACATATATATGATGGGAAAATTTGAATTTTTCGACTGGACATTAAACAATGACAGGTCAATTCACACCGTCACATTTATACTTTATTGTTCCATAGACTTTTTATTCTCCTCGACCCTATTTAACGTTTCCAGCATATTTAATTGTCTATTCAGATGTTTCTAATTACATGTTTCCGTGATATATTTTATGATAGAGATGCAATACGCAAGAGGAAACTGATTCATTTATTATAAACAAGTCTCTATATTTATATATGATACACTATTTTTTTTCTTTCATCTAAAAAAAATAGGAAATAGGTGCAAATAAAAATTCTCCAAAATAATGATTTCTTAAATAATTATTTTAATTTAATCACATACAATTACAATCACATTATTATTTTTTTGTTTTGTTTATACCGGTTTTGCTGCGACTTTAAATATTCTTGTCTATTATTTCAATTGTTAAAGAAGGCAAAATCGAGATGGAAAAAAAACATGAGGGATTTGAAAAAAATTTTTTTGTTTGCTCTTTACCCGCGACTAGGGCTCGCTTTTATAAAATTTCAATATACATATGAATTTTGAAATTCTTAAAGAGAAATATTTTTAAAGAAGATGGATAGAATTATTTCCCATCGTGAAAAAAAACCGGAGCTTTGCATTATTTCGGGAGAGCAAATTACTTTATGTACAATTATTATTTGATAGTAACCTCAGGAATTTTTGAAAAAAATTATTTTCTTCCTGTTAACGAAGTGGAAACAATGTTATTTTTTTTCTTTTAATAATTCTGTTTTTTCTTCAGGCAAAAACGAGACATTAACGATGAGAGGTACCGTTTGCTGTAGTTGATGAAATGGTTTTGCAAATTATTGTGACTTTTCATGGAATGTCTTTGGATTGGATCGAATTTTCAAGGATCACAGTGTAGAGATGGGGAAGAAAATTTTTTTCTTTTTTTGTTTTTGTAAGTAATCTTATGCCTTAGGTGCTGGTACAGGTTTAGCGTCTTGTTCTTCGGATGTAGGTGGAATAGCTGGGATTTCTGGATATTCAAGTTTTGCATCTGGCTCGCAATCGAAAATTGGACAACAATCGGGGAAACTTGCGGTCTTATTGGTCTTCTCAGAGATCTTGCATTTGGGATTTGGTTTTGGCAGTGGTCCACAATCTTCTACCAATTCGAACAAACGACCTGAATTATCCTCAGCTGTGATGCAGGTGGAACGTCCACAGAAGGGAGAGAGATCCCATGATTTAGTTGGTTCAATTGTTGCACATTTTGTCGATGCGAAACACATTCCAGGGAAATCTACAAAAAAAAAAAAGATAACATTTTATTTTCATGAAATTCTTTATAAATTTTGTAAATTTATTTTAACTGTTCTTTTATGTTTTTCAGATAAGCAGGTGGGAAAGAATTTTAACGTGGAGTAAAAAATTATCAAAACTTTGAGAGAAAGTATGTGCTTTTGATTGGGAAAATTTTAAAAATAGATGATTCTAATTCCAAAAGTGCAAATTTATTCCAGACAATGTAATAATAGAAACTTCAAGGCGAAACACTTTCTCTGACCAATGCAAGTGATCCCTATTGTGAAATGTTTACACCCCACACAAGAATGAAACTTGTTTGATTGTCGGAACAAAATGATTATACATTTAAATAATGACATTATATCTCATGGTCATTATATACGCATTTAATGCCCTAGATTATTTGCAAAATTGACTTCGAAAAATTCAAAAATCGATATTATTAATTATACAGAATGAAACAATTATTTCATATATCTTTTCTTTTTTTTTGCAGAATATAAAGAGGGAAAATTGAATAAAAATGGTATATATTCAGAGAAATCAATTTATACGGACTGATTTTAAATATGACTGACGTGTTCATAAAGAAATATGAGACTATTATCAGTTTCACAAATGAACAATAAAAATAAAAATCATAAATGCGTTTACAGGTGTATTTATTTTTAAGTGTATTGATCAATGCTAAATAGTGTTAAAAAAAATGTGGCCTAGTCACCAAGGTAACTTGACTTTCCTTTTTTTTCTTTTTAAATGGGCGTGTCTTGAAAATCTATGAACCTCGAAAAGATCAATTTACTTTCCAAACAGAGACACAAATAATAACTTAATCATATTGTTCAATTATAGACAAAATCGAGTTAATTTTCACACTTCTAGTATTATGAGATTTTTAACTTCTTTCTTGCCATTTTCAATTTTTAATGATTCTAATTTTTTTTATAAACAATGAACAACTTGTATTTACTTTATAATTAATTAAAATTTAATTTCCAATGAATAAATAAAATATAGTTTTAAAAAATTTTAATTTTTGATATAAAATAAAAAAATGTTTGTTTTTAATTTTTTTGAAAGTAAAAATAAATATGCATGTTAAATAAAAATTACATTATGAATATTCATGATATGGTAATTTCACTATAAATAACAATATTTGTTTTACATTTTAGACAGTGATTTACATCCTTTTCCGGAGATTTCAATGCCTAGAGTAACAAACCGCAGAAGAAATTATGTCATAATTTTATTAAAGTAATTTATAATTCTAATAAAAAAATTTTTTTAAATATTCAATTTATACCATTTGCTTGTAGATAAATTTTAATAATAAATTTTCAAAAATTAAGTGACAAATTTTAAGTTTAATTATTAATTTCCAAAAAATAAGTATTTATATATTTGTAATATAAGTCACAATTGACACAATATTGTTCTTTTCAGATTTTCGAGTTCCCGTTTGGAACTGAATAACAAAATTTAAAAAATTTGGCATTATTTCTGATGGACCTTTTTTTCTCTTTGTTCGACGAACTTGAAATTCGTAACGTGTCTTGGAGTCAAGTGTGCACGGACTAAAAATGCAAATAAAGTCGTTGTACCGCTTTCACTTAAAGATACAACCAATATACATTGAACTTCGATGATTCAGGTAACGGAGATAATTTATTAAATTTTAATATCTTCCTTTTTTAAAATTTCATAAACAATGTTAATTATAAGCAAATTAATTTGATATCTTTAAAATTAGAATAAATTGAAAAATAAATTAAAATTTTTTCATTCTTTTTTTTTAAATCAGAATATGATTTTTTTCTATTAATTTCAAAATTTTTAAATTTTCACTTAATTTATTTACAAAGTTGAACCAATTGGTTTTTTTTTCAAATTTACTTTTCAAATTTATTCCTTATTTCTTTTTTTGATTTAGCAAATGTTTATAACTCACCACGAAGCACATCAGCGGGAATTACTCGTTTAAAAACTCTGGGACGTTCATCTTTTGGTTTTTCATCAGCGGCAAAGACTGCGGCAACGAAGAGAACAGCGGCAATGAAAACAAGTTTCATGATTGTTTTTATATGAATTTCCTGAAACTTGGAAAAACAAGACTTTTGTTTGATTTTAAAAAACTGTTGGAAAAAAAGGATTGTACTTCCGATTCACCGATTATGACTGGTTGGGTTCGACCCTCCTGTCGGGATTTTATAGCTAAGTACCGGGCGGAGTCCCCCAGGGTCTCCCCACCGGCACTCACGTGTCTCGCCTCTCGAAACTCCAATCTCTAAAGAAACATCAGTTTGTTCTCATATCAACTCCTTTAGAGCACGAAGGAGTCACTCGAGGTCAAACAATTGACCCAATGCTATTTGCTCCATTAATTCACAATTTAAAAAAATTATTTAAATAATTTTCAATTGACGGCAATACTTTTCTATAATACTCTTTAGAAGACTGACTTGCAAAATGGAAAATAAAAAATCATTTCTGAGAAATGAATTTCCTACTGGGAATCCCATTTGCGACTGATTCATCAAGTCGGTGAATTTTTTTTCCATAATTAAAATTGAAATTATGGGGAAAAAATTCGAAATAGGCTGGGTCAAAATAAAATTTGCGTAATATTGAATTACAAGTTTTATATGTTAAAAAAGAACAGGGCTTTCCCCTGACTTTATAATTGAAAAATAATTTAAATTTAAATCCTTGAAATTTTAATTTCGAAAAAGGATAATAATTACACAAGGACATCGATTTAAATAAACTAGGAAAAAAAGTCGTGTCTCTCTTCAAAATCATAAGATTTTTTAAAAAAATCACAATTTTAGAAAGTCAAAATCTTCCACTTTTTTCAATGTTCGTAAGATTAGGATTTAAAATTGAATTCAAATTGATTCAAAGGTCGTAAAGTTAAAGCGAATGAAGAAATTGAATTTCTATGAGAATCATTTGTGATAAAAAGATGTTTTTTTGTTGCTAAAATGAAAGAAAGGCGAAAGTTGTTTTATGGATCCTCTCTTTCAAAGCGCAAAAGAAATTTTCTTGGAAGCTGCACAAGGTCTCTTTTAGCTTATATAATATATTTTTTTTCAAGTAAAATAATCGAATCTGAAATGTGAAAAAAAGTTTTTAATTATTTCGTTCACGTTAGAATGAGTCATATTCAATCAAATGCGGAATATTAAAGAAGCCAAATATTTACCTCTTATACAATTTCCTTTGAAATCAAAATAGAAAAAAAATTCGTAAAAAATAATAGTTTTAAAATAATTTTCTGCATGTTATTAATTTTTTGAAAATTATTCAAAAAATAATACTTATTTTTTGTATACTATTGCATTTTAATCGCTATTTAAAAAATTAAAAATCCGCTTAAGTTTATTTACAGTGTATATGTATAAAGTTGTTTTTCGAAAATTACAAACGAAATCTAAAGGGAACAAATAAACGCAATTTGAAAAATAGAAAATCTTTCAATTTAAATTTTAAATTACATATCAAATTCTTGAAAAACTGATTTTCGTCAGATTATAACTATTTTCTAATGTTTTTTTTTTAAATCAGATGGTCGTGAACTGAATATTTTTTTCCAAGTCCGCAGGTCACGTTGGTATCAAGATTAATTCATCCCATAACGGTGTTTTGTATTTTTGGAAGTTTGCTCATTGTAGGGCAAACCTCGAAAAATACAATAAATTGCCTTGAACGACACAAGAATTATCAATGTGAATCTAGTTTTCTGTTTTTTCAATTTAAATAAAAATCCTTTTCAACTACTGATGGTTTGTAATTACAATAAGTCAATCGTGAAAAGGTGAAAGCAGAACGAACCATGCAATGTCAATTAAAAAAAAACAGCTATTCTTTTTCCTTTTATTATTAACTTCATTCCAACGGACCTTCATTTATCAATGAAATTAAAAAAAAAATGAATAAAAAATTCTAATAAAAGAAAAAATTATTCTTTTCATAAATAAATATTAAAGGGACAAAATGGAATTTTAAAAATTAATAAAGCAATAAAGAAAATTTGATTTCTCAATTTTGTTACATGAATCTTGAAAGATAAAATATAAAATTGATGTAAATATTTCTCGATTATGAATTGATGCGAAGAAAATGTTTGAATAATTAAAATTCCTTTACTTGTAATGCAAAATAAATATAGAATTATATTATAGAATTTATATGCATATAGAGTAAACTTCATGATCAGTGAGACGATGCGTCATTGAATTGCTTTTGTTAATTTTTTCCTTTTTTTTTTTTTTTAATGAAGAAGTTGGTATTCATATAGTAACAGTAACAGTCATACAATCACTGGCCCATGAATATCCACGTATTTTCCATTACCACTATTACAACACTTCTTTACCTTTTGACTGACTCGATTAGACCCGTGCCCATCCTTTTCCTGTTTGCTTTTTTTCTAACACACACATCTCTTTTTCTGGAAAAAAAATTGAATACCCTTCTTCCAATTATGTTTTAAACAAATAACAAAATTTTCTATTTTCTATTTAATGAATTTATAATAATAATAAATTTTTTTAAAATATTGATTCTAGACAAAATTGAGAAAATATTCTATTGAAAATTGTTTTAATAATTAAAAATAAATAAAATAGTAGCAAAATATGAAAAAAAATAATTCATAAAAAGACAATTGTACATAAGAAGTGTAATTTCATTGTTTTCCGTCAACTTTTACTGGTTTCAAAAGTTCATTTGAATTTCTTCATAAATAATCACTGGTGAGATCAGTAATTAGTCGGGGTAGGCGCCCCATAAATTGCTTCTTTCTTGAAAAAAAAAACAAAACAATTGAACAGTCGCACAAGTTTTAACAATTCTCTGTTTTAAAGAATAAGAAGAAGAAGACGTTTATATTCAGTTATTCACTGACAAAAAAGACCCGTTTTTACACCAATTTTGCGTTCTATGTCTTTCTCAATTTTTACAAGACACAAAAATAAAATCTGAAATCTTCACCTCGATCACATAACTACCCTTGACATGATTATGCTTCTATGATTATTCCATTGTGAAGTTATGAGAACGTCGTCAAGAGAACTTTTCCTGCGGTAAATGGTTGATTTTAATTCTCTAGAATTACTTGTTAGTAAAACTCATTGGCGTGACTATTTACAAAGTGAAAACGATTTATTAATATTAAAAAAAAATTTTTTTTTCTTCAACAAAGTAGAAAGTTTAAGCCTTTTTTTCTATCGAATAAATAATCATTTTAGAGTAATGAATAATGAATTTTGTATTTGAGAAAATTAAAAACATTTTCTAAAAAAGTATTTTTAGTAAAATAGAAACGAAATTTAATAAAAAAATAGCCAAGTACTCAAAAAAGAAAGTATAAATTAATTTGACTGTAAAATTTGAATCCAAACTATTTTATTAGTTTTACATAAATACAAGTTACCAGCGACAGGAAGAATTAATGCAGATGGACAGCAAATTGAGAGACCTGCTTCTCACGAGCAATAAAGATATAATTTTTCAAACAAAAAAAACAGATGCGATATAAAAATTTTTTTCTAATGTTAAAACATTGCATCTGATAGAAATGCATCAATTAAATCTGCAAAAATTCTTTCAACCGTCGATGTGAATTTTCCATAAAAATACATGTACATGTTAAACACTTTTTCCCATTCACGTGTAAATACCGCCTTTTATTCGCTTAAGGAAAAAAAAATAAATCACCGATTTTGCAATTCAATAAATTTTATTTTTAAATATTTTTTAATCTGAGAGATCAATTTTTTTTTAATGCGGAATTCTCACGTGGGTGGAAATCCGTGTATCTTTATACAGAAACTTACACATCTAAATTTTTTTTTCTTTTCATTTTAAACACATTAATATACATATGTATAATATTCATACAGAAATATTCTTGACAAAGAAATACTTCAGAAAAAAATCTTTTAGCGATAACAATAAACCAGACAAAAATCACAGTTAAAATTGTAAATAAATTTCTCAGGAAATAACAAAAAAGCATTTTTAATTAATTTTGATTAAAAAAAAATTTTTTTTTTGCTCCAATTTAATTATTCACGACTATAAATGACTTTTATGGAAATTTAAACGTTTATCGCTTGAAATTTTCATTTTTAAATAATATTTTCGATAATTTGGCGAAGAGAATTTAAAATTTAATAATCGTAATTTTAAATAGTAAATTGCACTTTTTACATTTAAAAACATTTCAGATCGTAAGCGAATTAAAAAATTAGAATAATACTAATCTGACTATATTGAATTTAACAATAATCTATTATTTAAAAGAAATATTATTTCTATTCGAATATATTAATCTCTTACAAACAAACACTAAACTTCGGAGTCGTTATATTTATAAGATTTTTTTTTAAAAAATAGAAAACAATATTGCATAAATGCGTTTTTAATGCGAGATGTTTCTTTCTAAAATATTTTTTTCCTCTTCTAAATAAGAAGTTTAAAAAAATCTTCTGGTTTTCTATTTAATAAAGATTAAAAAAAATGTATTACTTAAAACTTACCTTCTCTTCGTCAAATTAATGTGGACTAACTAAGACGTTATTATAATTTTGTTAACGAAAATATTCTACAAATTTTCTTAAAAAGAAAAACAATGAAGGCTTTACAATGACTCCTCAGCTGAAAATCGATTATTCCAAATTCTAGTTCTCACATGAGATGAAAGAACGGGTTCAAGAATCCGACCGATAGAATAAATACGGTCCTTGAATCGTTCTCTATCTCTTGCCATTTCTTCCCAGGGACCAAGTCTTGCGGCTCGATATGCAAAATCCCATTTTACCATTTTGTGGATCGTCGGATTTAAATTAAAACGAACCTGTAAAAATAATAATAAATTTAATTTTTCAAATACAATCATCAATAATACAGTTTTAATGTGAAATACAAACCCTATTTTTCAGTGGTTCATCATCAGTCTCACTCTCGGTATCAGTGTCACTATCACTGGTTTCAGTTTCATCTGAACAGTCGAAATCAGAATCCGTGCCTGTTTGAAAGACAATGTAACTGTCTTCAGAATCAACAGAAGCTTCCGAAATCAGTCTAGGACGAAAGGCAGTCTTATCTATGGTACAGGTTGCCTCTCTTTCCTCCAAGGAACATTCAGGTACAAATTTCACTTTCATCGAGAAGTTGTCGGTCTTCACGAGAATATTCTTTTTTTGCTTCATTTTTTTCGGTTTAATATCGATTAATTCAAAGTTCAGTGTATAAGAAGGATGCTCAATTGTAATCATACTGTCAATATCATTATCATCGTGTCCGAGACAATTGAACGGTTCAGTATAAGATTCAAATTCTTCCCATGTATCAAAATCGTTTTGAATATCGGTACAAATTTGATGTTTACCCCTTTCCTTTCTATGTCTACTTTGACTCACACCATTTCGTCTTAATTGAGATTTTCCCCTGCCACGTCCACGTCCACTGGACACGCAATTTGCTTTTCGGCGATTTTTCTGTTGATAATTCTTCAGTGTCGGGGAAAACGATTGAAAATGATCTGTCACACCACTGACAACTGTATTCCAAATATTGGAAAATGAATTTGACGCTGAATTATTTTCCATTAATTGTGTTTTGTCATTAGGCGAATTTTTTAACGATAATTTATTATTTTGACACAATTCCAATTTGTCCTTGATAATAATTTCGTCCTTAGAAATAATTTTATCATCGATAATTTTGTCCATATTTGTTTCATCGTCACTCGATTTGATTTTATCATTCATAACTGTTTGGTTTGTATGATGATGATGATTATTGTCGAATGCTTTTTCATATAAAAACATTGGCTCTAAATCCAAGCACAAATCAAAATCATCTAAAATTGGAAATTTAGAATCATTTGCATTGCCAAGTAATTCGTCCTTTGGTATATGAACTTTATTACTCAATTTCATTGTATCTATAAAATCTGTTGATGATTCCTTATTTTGGATACATTGTATATACATATTTTCCGATAATTGATCCTTATGACCAGTAAGGGTTTTAAAAAATTCGTGTGAAATTATTCCCTCATTTGGAACAATAGTGACACTCAAGGAATTATTGACATTTGTAAAATGATTGATCAATGTTGTTGGCACTTTCGCGAGTTGATCGACGAATATTGTTGCCAATGAATTATACATGTTTTGGAATATATTCCCTTTTTTCGGTGTCACAACTGCTGGGGCATGCATATTTAAAGCTTGCTTTGAATGCATCTTCTCCATTGGGGACTTGGGCGAATTTAATGTTGAATACATTTTTTTTTGATTCACAAAAGGATAATATGTTACAGGGGATTGCCAATTTAGGTATAATTGATTTCTAGAAGGCTCCATATGATACTTCAGTAAGTCCAAACTTCTCCGCCTCCACTTTCAAAAAATGCACCTTTTACTGAAAAAAAATATGCGCACATTAAAAACATTGCATCATTTTAAAACACCAGAAAGTTAATAATAAATTATTGCATCATTCATCGAAGGGGAATTAAAAAAAATTAATCTTACATTTTCACATTAATTAAGATCAATAATAAAATTAGAAAGTTGCAGACAAACATTTTAATAAAACACGCTCCCACCTGTTGCAAGTGGTTCACTAATATGGGATAAGCTACTCGAAAATTCGACACAAATTAAATCAAAAAAAGCTTTTCAACGAACATTCAACTGACTCAAATTGACTTTTCCATCAGTTGAATTTTAAAACTGAATAATGTGAATATTAATTACCAAGGTTAATTAATATTTGCCTTTGAAATTTAATTGGTAAATTTAATTATTTATTATTTATATTCTTAATTAGAGTATTTAATTTTTCTATTCTGTGAATAAATTAAATACACAATGAATGCATTTCATACATGAATAATTAAAAGTTTTAAATCATTTCTTATCTTTTTGAAAATAGATTAAAACTGTTTAAAAGGTTCTTCATTACTCTTCAAAGATAATTTAGAAAACGATACAGTTAAATACTACTTTATATACACACTATTCTACAATGTTTGACTATGGCTATAGCTTAAACAATGAGAACTGTATCAGTGACACACTAATTACACACACAGATAAATTGTGAGAAAATACAAAATGTCTTTGTATTTATCATTCCCTTAATTGTTTCTGACATTTTTAATAATTAGTAAAGATTGTTCATTATAAATTTGTAATAATTTCACGTTTTACAGCTTTATTAAATAACTATTAATAATTTTACAGAGACAAATTTGATATTTTAAGAAAAGTTCGTAAAAAATATCTATTGGCATTTTAAAATTATTTCCAATAGACAATGAATTACTTCCCTTCACATTTTCCAATTTCGTAAGATTAAGAATTTAGTTTCAAAATTAAAAAAGGAAAACGTGCAAAGACGCAATCGTCTCTATAGTGTTAAGAAGTTACAAAACAAGTGAGAGGAGGTTAATTATCTCGAGAATTGTTATTAACATTTCTTTTTAAAAATTATCCATTCTTTAATTCAATTGGAAAAAATGTCAATAAATTTATTAAATATACCTGAATCTTTTCGCCAAGGACGATCTCTGAAGGCGTGACAATTTTCAAAGCAAGGCTGTTGTGCGTATCCGTATTGTCTTTGATTTTCAAGAATATCTTTAGAATTGAATCCACACTTACAATCACGAGTAATATTTGCACAATTAGAATCAACATCAACTTCCAAGTTAGAGACAATATTAAAAGATTCCATGGTAAATTCCGAAATAATATTTGCAATCATTCTGGATACAATATCAAGCGGCCATTTTCATCAATACAATAACTAGTGATTCACTTAACCGCTAGGGGTGCTGATGTCATTGATTTAATTTAATCAATTTTAGGAATTAATTCCCTATTTTAAACAAATTTAAACCTGTTTCTAGGTATTTAATATAATTCTCTAACAATAATAATTTGAAAAATTTAATTATTCTTTAATTTATATATTTTTTAAAGGTTGATGTAATTCATTGCAATTTTTTTTCCTTTCAAAGAAGCATGATGCGTCGCAAATTTATACGCATGCGTCACAAATAGTTACTGATTGGTCATCAAATTATTCTTAAATTTCTTTGGAATTTTCTAATTATTAATTTATTATTGTCTTTAATTACTATATAATTATCTCATCAAGATATTTCTTTGACAAAATATTGATGACAAAATAGTTAAATTTACCTTTTTAAAAATTTTCTCGTACCATTCGTATTGAATTTGATTAGTAACAAAAAAGTGCATTTTTTTTAAATAAACATATTGTTTATATGTGTAAGTGAAATAATAAATATTCCTTTCTAGATGATGCAATAAGAATGACAAATTGGCGTATTTGAAATTCGCTGAAAGACAATGAATTAGTTATTTGCAAAACAAGAAATAAGGATTGCATTTTTGTAAACTATTGTTCAATGACTCTATTATTATTAATAATATTACAGTCACAGAACAAATTCATTTTTATTGTATAAATGTATATAAATGATGAATAATGTATAAATAATTATGCTGGTTATATGGAAATGTTATTAATTTGTACGGTCACTTTCAAAATTTCGCGGGAGCTGTACGACACATGCGCAGAAGCATTAGTACAGAAAAGGGACTCTAGGTGGCGGAAGTGTGCCGTAAAAACCAAAACAGTGGAGCACGAGCCAATATGGCGACAATGGCGACGCGGTGTGAGTGGCGGATTTGGGGCGGCATTTAAAAAAGCATGTTGTCAAGTTCGCGCAAGTGTTTCTGTGATTCATGTTGAGTTTAGTGTAAATGTAGAATGTCAGAACCAAAGCGGGTTCCTTTGCAAACCCTGGAGTTTCCGGATTCCCTGGGCCACGCCGCCAAGAAGGATAAGGACAAGAAGCTCCTTCCCTCCCACCGCTTTACGTTGACCCTGCCGGAACCTAATGAAGAGAGATGTCCGGAATTCAACTATACTCAACTTCTAAAAACTGCTGAGGTTAGTTAAATTGTCTCAATATCAGAAAAATGATTCCCCGCCTTTGTGTCCAAAAATTTCGCAATTCCCAACGTTTGGAGTCTCCTCTATCTCTAGGACGGGCTGATGATTATTTTTTGTTTAAAGAATCAGGAACCAGCCCTGTTGACTAGTTTCGTAATTTTCCGATGGCAAGATTGTACAAGGCGTCGGCTACTTCCTCGTGTATTTTTTTCGCCGACGATCATCAGCCACGTGAATTCCATGGATAGCATGACCTGTCATACCAGCTTTTTATCCAGAATAAATACCTATTTTCTTTATGCTCCAATTGCAATTTTTAATGTTGACCAGAATGTGTGAAAATAAGTCTGATCGATTTGCAAACCTTTCTAATCTCGTTCGTCTGCCATACGGAGCAGACCATACGCACTGTCACGTTGCGGTAGGCTCGGTGATCGTAGACCTAGATAACCTGCCAACCATTCTTACTTAATCAAATTTATATTAAGAAAATTAATTTCATCGTTTTAATTTATTTCCTTAAGGAAAAACACAAATTCCTGACAGTGGGACTTAATTTTCAAGAAGAGTAACCTGCAAAAATTAACTCGCCAAGTGCGACATATTTTTGCATTTTCCCAAAATGTTATTTCATATCGAGTCTCTCTTTTATAAATCGCAGTTGAAAGCTAACATCTTATCGTCGTTGCCATTATGCCTTTCTTTTTAATTCGAAGGACAAAGATCCGTGTGTAGAAACGCGAGCAGCGACACGTTCGCGCACGTTTCAACCATATCCAAACATGTGTTTCAAACTATTTATCAAAAATTTTGCGAGCTTTTCCAAATTCTAATGAATTAATTTTACAAACAAAATATTTAAATAATTTTAAAAATAATTTATTCATTAAATCTTTATCTTTTGTAATGGGAATAATTTATTTCCTCTGTTGATTTTCATTCTTCTTTTTCATTTTCTCTCGCGGATTCTTATACAACGTTTACAGGAATTATTTTTTTATAATGCATATTTTTTTTTTGCATTTCTTTATTAGGAATTGGCATCATATCATAGGAGGGGGTTTACTCATCCAAACAAAGTAACTGCCGAGAACAGGTTTAAATCCATTTCTGCGTTGAATTTTCTTGAACGCATCTTTATACTGATGGATATTGATCCCGACTGTCGCCGACAGCTTCCTTTTTTTTCTTCCGTTCTTATTCGTTTTTTTTTTGTGTATATGGACGGTTATTGTGTAGCCATCCACCATTTCACATATTATTTTGAGGTCACGTGCTATTTTCTTTGCCATATGCTTGATTCAAAGACATTCTTTCTGTTTCGTAATAATTAACATTACACGGAAATGAGTATAAATAGAAAAATTATTTATTAATATTTGGGGAGGAGGAGGGGGAAATTGTGAGTTGTTATCTTTGTTTTTTTTGAGTTTATTTTTGTACATCAGGCGTTATCTTTCTAAGGACCTAGTAACAGGAGATCAGGAGTGAAGAGAATCAAAGCTTCTCTAGGGAAGAAGTTAACTCAAAGTTGGGGGGGAACAAAATAGCTTTCCTCGATTGGTATTTGTGTAGACAGTCGCGCAAAATCGTATATAGTCGTGCGCTCCTGGTGCCGATGAACACTTTGCGTACCCTTGGATGATTACACCTCCCCTGCCTCCAACCGCCTATCCCTAAACCACCCACCCCACGACACCCCCAAGCGTTCTCTTCTCTAAAACACCCAACACCTACCTTCGCGTCTCCACTCGTGTTCTCTTCTTTATCCACATCCTTTTTATATTGTCTTTTATCATCTAATTATTATGCAAATTGAAAAAAATTTTTTTGTTACCTAAATCAGTAGAATTTTTATTTAATTTAATTTCTTGTTTGCTTTATATTTATTTATTTCGATAATTATAAATTATTCTATTTTATTTGTTTGTTTTGTAATTTTTAATTGAATAATTTTTATTTGTAGAAAAAGCGAATTAAGGAGCTTAAACGAAAAGATAATAACACTACGAATGGATTGGATCCCTATGATGATGACGATGAAGATAATCTCAAGGAGATGGCGAGAAAATTTGAAGCCAAATACGTGAGTTTTGGGGAAAATTTTACCTTTAATACATTTTCAAATTTTTAATGTACAAAAAATAAATAATAAATATAATTAATGACAGGGTACACCAGCATCGGGGAAGAAAAATCATAAATTCGATGGTTACACGGATTTGGGAGCTGGTTACGATGAAAATGATTCTTTTATCGATAACACGGATGCTGTAAGTTGTTGTTTCTTTTCTTTTTAAGATGCAGTGGATTTTCTCTAATATCTAAATATTTAAATTATTTTGTAAAATTGATTTATCTTTGTTATTATTTAGTACGATGAAATTGTACCCGATGAGGTAACGACAGCTTACGGAGGCTTCTACATAAATAGTGGCGCTCTCGAATTTAAAAATGCTAACAACAATACTGTCTTTAATGTTCGTAATGATGACGATGACGAGGATGAAAGTAGTGAAGATGATGAAGATGAAGAGGATACACCCAAGAGATCAGATAAACGTACGAATTCTTCTTCTGAATGTGAAGAAGGAGAAGAAATTGTCCGAGATCACCCTGCAAAGGTACATTATAATCAATTTCCATTATATATATATGTATAATTAATACATCAATTCTAATAAATCCATCACGAATCTTTTATTTACAGAAACAAAAGTTAGATGAAGTTGAGAAGAAACCTAATAATGATCCTGTGATTAGAAAAAAGAAAAAAGTTCATCATCAGTCAGAGGAGGTGCAAAATAATAGTTTACAAAACAATCGAGAGCCTGAGTCACTTAAAAAGAATTCAGAGCAAACTAGAGTTGACAATTTAGAAAAAGAAACTAACGGCGGTAATTGTTTATTTTATACATTTGAGATTAATTCCTCTAAAATATTTGAATCTTAAATAAATTTTTTTTTTCTCTTTTGACAGAATCAGAGGAAAAGAAAAAGAATACGAAATCAAATGATATTCAACGTTCGAAAACAACAGGAGAGAAGAAATTTGATGTGAAAAAATTTGTGAAAAAAGTAACGAGCAATGGTTATGATTCAAAAAAATTGGAGGAGAAAAAGGAGACTAATGTTGACGACGCTATTGAAAGTGTAGTTAATGCCTCTCGTGTAGACGTTGATGAATCGAGTCGTGATACTTCAGATTCTGGAAAGTCACGTGGTGCTCCTGGAACTGAGTCCGATTGCGAGGAACTAGATAAGCAAGAGTGTCCTTTGCCAGATTGCCTTCCCGATGATGTTAAAGAAATTTGTAATAATTTAAAACTTCTCGCTCGCACAGCTATTGGCAAAAGCAAATTTTTTTCTCAAAATGTTAATACGCTTCTCTTTAGGTACGAATTTATTTGCATAACTTTACTTTTTACTGATAATATTTGAATTTATTAATTTTTCAAACTTGTTTATTATATTTTTTTTAATTTCTTCCTTTCAGCTTGGAGAGTAAACTTCGAGTGATAGGCACAAATAATATAAGAATGCAAACCTACAGACACTTAGCGCATTATTTACCTTGTACTAAAACTACACTTGTTAATCGGGCCAAAAAGTTGCATATGCAGTATCAAGAAGGTCGCGTTAAATCCCAGTTAGATAAGTAAGTTAAGATAATTATTATTGACTGAAAGTGGAAATTAAAAATTAATACTATAGAGTCGGGATAAGTTTTCACATTCACGATGTTCGTAAAAGTTTTGTATTGTTTCAGGTTGAAGTCGATAATTGATCGTATTATGCCAGCGGCAGAGGAAAAATATAAAAAAGAGTGCCAGAGGATAGTGGATGAAAAGTGAGTATATTATTTTATTTCATGAAACTTGAAAGGTTTTGATTGTTATTTAAAAAAAGCGAGGATATAATTAAATTTAAACAATTTTTTATTTGAAATGAAAAAAGAGTTTTGAGCGAAAATTTTTCTTTATTTCTCAGCCCTCAATTATACTGAGATATTTATCGGTACTGTTGGTAAGGTGCCCCTAGAAAACAATTAATCATCATAATCACATTCCAATAGATTTCCGCCTAATTTCTATTTTATTCTTTTAACATTTTTCCTACCATATTTCAGCCGCAATTTGACATTTTATTCATGCTTGATTTTACATATTTCATATTTAATCGGGGCTTTTTATCATCAGTATCTAATTTGATTCTGTTTCTCATCTTTGATATTATCACTGGGTTCATTGAAATTTTGACTAGAAATGAATGACTCAATTCGACGATTATTGTATAGTTATTATTAAAAGTAAATAAAAAATAAATAAATTTAAATAGTAAAACAAATGTTTTCTTGAATCGACGAATTTTGTCCGTTTTTATAGATTTTAGTCAATAAAAATATTTTTTATCGAATACAAATATAAATTCATTAATTTGCTTTCAGGAATTTTCAGTCACCAATCAGAGATCCTCTATCTGATCAAAATGATGCTGATGGAAGTGTAAATAAAAATACGGACAAAATGCCACAGAAGAAGTTTCCTTGGAACGATGAGACCATGTAATTTTTCTTTTTATCAAAATATTTATATATATAATTTATATGTTTACATATTTTTGTTTTGTAGAAGCATTGTGCGAGAAATGGCAAGCTGCAGGAAAAATTACTTCAAAATCTCGAGACCGAGGAAAGAAAGTTTAGACAATTTTGTTTCATCGTTTTTCGAGACGGATGTGTTACCTCTTTGGCCTGCAGGTTGGATGAAATTAGAAAACCTTTTACAATGTGCTACTAGCAATGTTTCGTAAGTATTTAATAATTTATCGTCATTAATGAAGCGTTAATTGGGACCTTACTTTTTTAAATTATTAAAATTTCACAGCTTTAAATCATTATTGCTTGCATTTTGCTTTTGTTCTTTTAACGTCAAAATAAAAAATACTTAGATGATTGGTTTTGGCAATCAAGCAGCGCTTATTTATTATTTTTGTTTTGTTTAATATTGTGTTTTAGGAGGTGATTTTTTTGGATCGTTAAAATTTTCTGCTAACAAGGATCATTACTACTAATCGTCTTCTTATTTGCATAATGTTCAGGCGTAAAAAAATTTATTCATAAAACGAAATTTAAAATTAAATAATACCTAATGACGAATGTAATTTATGTCAAATAGTTTATTCTCACGAACATTAAATTTCGAGAATATGCTTTAAAATACCTAAATTGGCTCTCCAAGTATTTAAAATGTTTTTTTATGTTTAAATTGTCGTTTATTTTAATTATTATTATTTTTTTATATACTACATGTGTTCGAAATTTTTCTGTTTATTATATTTATTTAGTAAAATTTAACAATTTCTCTCATTTCTATTATTTATGTTTTATTTTTTTCATTCACTCACCTACAAAATTTTCCTTGACAATTAAAAACCTCGCAAAAAATAGTTAAAATTTATTTATTTTTATTCTTTTTTTATTTTCTTTGAACATAAAAATATAATATATACAATATAAAGAACAAAATGATTGAAAGAAATATCAAAAAGTACTTTTATATCCTATATATATTTTTATTTAATTGTAATTAAAAGGAATTTTTAGCACTTAAAAAGTAGAGGAAGGTAGAAAATTTTTTAATATGAAATTAAAAAAAAATACATAAATTTTGTTTTGATTTTAGCCCTAAGAAGAAGCAGAAGAAATCTAAGGACTCGAGTGTTTCATCAAACTCCATTGTCATTGCTTCTGGTAGTGTTAATAATACTCCAAAATCCGAAACTATTGCGAACAATACATCACATCATGCATTTGATAAAGGGAAAACAATTTCCAATTCATATAAGGTAAATTCGACGGAAAATTCGCTCAATCTAACAATAACAAAATCCAATGATTCATTTAATGAAAAAAAGCAAATCAGTTCGAAGCATAAAGAAAAGAATAATAGTAGTCTCACAACAAATAAACAAACAGAAAACGCGACTCCTCCTAACGTGCCTATCGGAAAAATAACCGTCGTGCCTACCGCGCAATTATTGGCGAAGCCCTCAAATAATGTTGAAAAATTCAATCCCATGGATCTCACCAGTAACAGTTCCCTATCAATAACACCCGTTGATTATCAAAAACAAATAATAACAAAAGCCAATGAATTAAAAAAAGACACCGTCTCAATTATTCCATTTACTGAAACAACAACAACAACAACACATAATGAAACAACAAACATATCGCAACAACACAGTCATTATCATTCCCGTCAGGAATTAAATAATCAAAATTCCGTTATGGTTTCAATGCCAATACGTGTATTACAAGAGGCCGCAATTGAAACAACAACAACTCATAATCGAAAAATTGAAGTTGATCACGATATGGATTATTTTAATAAAGGTGAAAAGAAACAAGAGCGTTATTATGATGGTCGACATCATAAATCCCATGAGACAAAGAAAAGAAAGCGAGAGAGTAAAAGTGATAAGGAAAAAATTGAACAAGAACAAAAGCAAATTGAAGAAACTGTTGCGGCAACAAATTATCTTAGTCAGATTATTAATGACGATTCACCAGAGAAAAAAGAATCAATTAATATTGATGATCTTTTGGGTTCAACACCAGCGAGTGATCAAGAAAAAGATGACGTTCAAATGGTTATGCGTTCAATTCAACAACTTCAAGAAGTATTGAACAATTCGCCAACAAATTCTTCAGTCGGTAGCAGCGCTTCCAAGTCCATTAAAAATGACATTCAATACAGTTTGTATAGTAAAAATGATAACAACTATAGAATATCGAAAGAGGATAATCAATGGTGAAAGCGTACAAGTAATTACAAAATTGGATTGTCATGGAGAAAAAAAGAGTTGTTCTTCCAATTTTTTTTTTTTTTTTGTTTTGTTCATTCTCTCTTATAAAAATAATAATCCTCTTTAAACATGAACGATATTCAAATTGAGATCGAATGGATAGTGGGTTTCAAGTTGATAATAATTTTAAGTGTGGTTTTACTGCTCATCAAATTCACACGAGATACAAACATTCGAGTATTTTTAATTCGCCAAAATCTGTACATAAAAATACATTTACAGTATGTATGTATCTATTTGAGTAACGTAGTGTATACGATCGTACATGTACAGAATAAGTATAAATTATCAAGTTACGATAATGAAAAATGACGTCGCTAAACGTAATGGCGTTTATTTCCAAGGAAGGGTGGCCTCAATTTTTTTGTTTTTAATTTTTGTTTTTACCTTATTTTAGCGAATAGACAATTTTTGATACTAGATGTATTTTTTTTTGGTTTCGTAGAAATAGAACTGGGCATTAATTCACTTTATTTTGAATGAACGAACAGTCAAGAAAAAGTTACTCTATTTTGTTTTTAAATTAGAAAACAATTTTATTTTCAACATTTTGAATCACTGAAAGTGTATTTTGCAAATAAAATATTGTCTAATTTTAGATTATTTCCTAGTCGGCAGAAAATTTGTAATTTTTATTCAAATGATTTCGAAATTTAAAAAATTGTTCACACAAAGTGTATATTGTTCTTTTATTTATTTATTATAAAAGTGGACTAAATTTTCAGTCGATTGTTCTTTCGATAATTCCTTAAATAACATTTTATTAAAAATCATGTTCGATTTTTTGTTAAATTTCAGTGAATTTTATTTAACAATTGAAAAAAAGAAAACGCTTAGTTGTGATTATTACTGTTTTCTTTTTTAATCGTTAAATTTGAGTGTCCAACACTATCATTGATATTAATTAAACTGATGAACAAATAAAATTAAGTAAATTAAATTGCCCAGTTCTGGATAGAAAAAAGAACTGAAATCAAAACTAAAAATTTATTTTTTTATATGATATAAGTGTATCGGAAAAAAAAACAAACAGTAATAAATGAATAATATGGAATGAAAATGTACTAGAGAAAATTATTTTTGTAGAAAGAATTTTTAAGGCCACCCTATTAAGTAATTTTATAATGCGAATAGCAACAGACTGTTTGTGATAGATTTGACACATAGAAAAACATATACACATACACACTGCTTAGAGTATGAAATTAAAAAGAAAAAAATCGGCTAAATAGTCCGCACTTCGAAAGTTTTCCAACTGCCAAAGAAAATTATATTATATTTCATATTTTATAATCATCCAAATTAAAATTCTTCACTATTCATAGAATTTCTTTAAGAATTATTATTATTATTATTATTATTATTATTAATTATTATTATCGTTATTTTTAACTTACATTAAATTTCTATTTAAAAAAAAGATATAATCATTAAATGGTTAATGGAATTAATAATTTATTAAATTATTAATTAAATTAATATTTTATAAAATTATTAGTTGAATTAGTATTTTATTAAATTATTAATTTTAACATTTTACTAATAAAAATTTAATAAAATTAATAACCAATATCCCGATTATTATAATTCATTAATAAATTAATAATTCAAATCATTTTCTTCAAGTAGTTGATAAACTTTCAAAAATCAAAGAGAATGTTTTTCAATCATCACTGCCCTTAAGTGCGACGATTTTTTGTTGATAATGATCGTTTTTTTAAAATATTTAATTCGACTCAATATCGACGTGCAGCTAGATTTTAAAATCAGAAGTTAAACTTGACAGTTGCATTGAGACGTGATTTAATTAGTCATTACATTTCAAAATTTTACAGGTAATTTCATGTCAATTTAACTTATTTTCCAAAGAGATAAATTCTCCTAATTTTTGAATTAATTTAATTAAGAAGAAAATTTTTATTAAATTTTTCAACTTTGTAAAAAATTTAGTAAACATTTTTTTATTTTTCCATGTTTGTATATTCTTGTCCTAAATGAATGAAATAATAATAATAATAATAATTCCAATATTTTGTCAATGAAATTATCTGTATGATGTAATGAAAAATATTGTTTATTGTTTGCTTCGTGTGAAAAAAGAATGTTTAAAGTACGTGCGAGTTCATTGTTTGCGTGAATAACAAGTATATTTTTTTTGAGTGCTTGCTGTTGCAGCAAAAAAAAAAAATTTAATAATAAGTGACTACGATATTGTGTATCATATAATGCGTTATAAGTAACCGACTATTATCGGTCCAAAAAATAATTTTTTTTGTCTCCCATTCCCCCCTTTTTAAACGTTATGACGAAGCTTAGTCACGAGTACAGTAGAACATCTTGTACCTACTATTCTCGATCAATTGTGTTTGATTGAGGTTTCATAAAATATAAGTTTTGAATATTTTTTACAATATTTATATACTCTTTACCTATTGCCAACTCTAGTCCCCGTTTTATTTGCGTTTTTTTAAAAAACATTTTTCACTTATTAACGATTTTTTATGCTCAATGAAGTTTTTTTGTCACTAAAACAGCAAACATTGAGTATATATTGTTTGTTTTTTTTTTTGCTAATGAATTTTAATCCATTGTTCCATTGAAAAGTACTTGTAACTATGTCGCCAGGCGTTTCTAGGTTTTAAATAAAGTTTTTTTTATATATAGCGCTCTTTTATTGTAATGAAAAATGTTGATAAGGCGAGAATTATTTTTTGTAAAACGGAGTTTCTTCTTTGGAAGATAATAATTCTTTTTGTATTAGAAAAATTTTATTTTCCTCGAACAATTTCTGAGAGGAAAAATTTTTATTTCCGAAGAGAAAATTCATTGACGTTAAATAACTATTGAGGAAATTGGGAAATTGTCGATGAAGTTAACGCAACATGTCATTGTCATGTTCAGCGATGCGATAAAGAACCTCGACCACGAAGAAATGATTTATTTGAAATCGAATTTACAGCTTTCAAAAAAGGATATATTCTCCACGGATTTAGTTTGACGAGATGTGTCTCTGTTTTTTTTGCGAGTTTAGTCTTTTTAGTTCTCTTTGTCATCTTGACAACAGGATGTATTTCGTTTTGTCGCTTTTACAAGGATTTTCGATCACTTACAAGAAGCGATTTTCTCCAGGGAAATCTGCAGATTGTTCGATCACTGCGTCTCGGTATGTCACTTATTCTCATTATTTTCATTTTGAATAATTTTTTTTCATCATAATAATGAAATATGAAAATTCAAAATAAAAAAAATTTATTTTACTATTAATTTACTTTATAATTTTATCACTTTTTTGCTCGAAAATTTGACTAATAATTTTTTATTTCTCCAACAGGTGATAGAAGAATCGAGGATAGAATTTTTGGAAAATAAAAATTAAAAAATCAATGGATATACGAATTTTGGTAATTTTTCTTCTCATTCAATTTGTGAATTGTTCCAATTTTCATTCTGATATTGATGACAATGAGAAAGGAGGCGAGAAAGGATCGACAATTAAGGACTTTACAAATCGTGGAAGTGAATCTGAATATTTGATTCGTGATAAGGGAAGAAGTCTCAATGAGGATAGTTCAGAATCGGAGAAAAAGGAGAGTAAATCACATGAGGAGGAAAAGAAATCGGGTCATTTTGATGATAAGGATTCGGTGACAAAGGGACACGACATTGCCCGACAATCTGGCGGCGAATCGCAAAAAACTGATCAAAGTGAACATTCACATGAGAAACATGATAAAGGACAAGAGAAGAAAGGATATCATAGAAGTGGTTTTGTTAATAAATATCATAAGGATGAATCCAGTGACAATTCGAGTTATTACGAGGACAGTGATAATCAAAAAGGACACAAGGATTATAAAGGAAGCAATGGTCAGCGTTATGACAAGGCCGAGGATTCTTACAAAGATGACGCTTATGATAAGGCACTAGCTTCCAAGAATAATGCCAATCACGGCGTTTACGACAAGGGAAAAGGGTAAAGAATTTTTAATCTACTTTCTCCATGAACTAATAATCGCGTACTTTATTTTTATCTTCCAAACAAAATTTTTTTTTATTAAGGAAAACAAAAAATAGTTTGATAATTTTAATTTATTCAGTTTTCCTATTTTTTTTCTTCAATATGGAAATTATTTAATTATTTAATTATTATTATTTTTGTGTACTTTGCAGACACAAGAATCGGTACAATTACGCTGGAGGATATGACAACAGTCGCTACGATGACGATAGGAGAAAAATCTACCACGATGGAGCAGGAAGATATTATGATCATAATGGAAATGAGATCTACTACTATCGCCGAGAACATCCCTATGTTTATTATCCTAACGAATATTATCAACACGCAAATCCTCATTATGATGCTTATTATCCTCGAAATCAATACGATACAGGGTAATTCAATTTTTTCCCAAACAAAATTCGTAATATAATTAAAAAAAAATTATTCTCATAATTATTCGAGAAATATTTATTATAATGTATTATATATTATATTTATAATATACTATATAATTATAGTATAATATAATATTTGGAATATAATATTTCAATAATATTTCAATAATAATTACTATTTAATAGTTAATTATTAATATATATTTTATTATAAATGTTTATAATACAAGAAATTTGTAAAATAAGGTTGTTAAAAATTTAATTTTACTGTTATTTGCTTTTTAATTAATTAATTAATATTCTTTGCTATAGGTATTACTCTAATCAACGTAATTACTATAATGATGATCACTACTATCCTGCCATGAGGCGATACTACGATGGCTATGATGATACTTGGGCGGATTATTATAGGGACGATTATGATAATAAATATTCAACTGGATACGAGAAAGAATATTTACCAAATAATTATCATCAAAATTATTATGGGAGATATTAAAAATTAATGCCAAATGCAAGAAAAGACGCATTAAAAAATATTTCGACAAATCGATAGTAGTTAATTCCACAACTAGTGCAATATTTTAAAATTTAAACAGATAATATTTTTTAAATAGGTAAATAAATTTAATAAATAAATAAATATGAATAATAATGATAATAAAAATATCGAATAAGACTTAAAGATCTTACCTCTAATAAAATTCATCTAAAATTGTGTTTAATTCAACGGGAAGATTTTTTAAAAGTTGACTTGAATTTTTATTGTTTCTTCAATATATTAATTATTACATTCAATTGTATTAATTTTGCAATATTGCCATCAGTGATTTGTAAAATTTTGACTTCAGATATACTAGTATACTAGTATTCAGATACTAGTGTACATTATATAGTCAATTATGGTCATAAATATCGGATAAACCAAAACTTCTATAAAAACACAATTAACATTCATTATACTAATTACTTGATAAAGAAAAATCATTAAACGTAATTTGAAAAATATTTACCAGGGAAAGTCAGAGTACTCATATTTTCCGAAATAACCACATGAAGCATCGTAATAAATAAATTGATTCCATTCAAGCAAGTTCTTATGATCCAATCGAATTCATGATCAATGTCACTATCATTCATTCCAAATTGTAATTTTTTAAGATTGAAAGAAAAATGTATCTTTTGTCCGTTTAATTGAAAAATTATTTAAAATATGATAATTTAGAAATACTTTTTGTGTTTAAAGGAAAAAATGTTGAATATTAAATTTTCCATGATTTTTAACTGAGAATATTATACATTTATATAAAAAAAATCATTGTGACATTTGCTTCAAGTCGTTTAATATTAGATTGTCAATTGTTTAAATTAAATTAAATGAAAAAATACAGTTGAATAATTTCCGTTGAAATTTTTTTATAGAGAGTATTTGATCACCATGCTCCAATACTGTGAGGGATTTGAATCTTGTAATTATCTTCCCAGTAATTGGAACGATTTACACGGTAATTATATGTCAGTGTTAAGGGGAATTAATCAATAGTTACAGTTTCTAGAGATAAATAATATAATTGTCTTAATCATAAAAATTTTATTGTAACTCTCAATTTTAATCGCAAAAAATTAATTTAATTAAAATTAATTAAATTCTGATAACATTATAGATTTTTGCCAAAAAATTGCCAATTTAAAAAGTCCAGATTAATAATAATTATTTATTGTTAATTATTAATTAAAACGAATTATTAACTTAAAATTCAAATATTGTAACATTCAAAGAATTTAAATTTGAATTTTAGTTTTGAATTTTGCCGCGCGGAGCGCTAGTGTCGCGAGTGATGACGCAAGAAGAAGCTCTCCAACACTCTCTCAACAATAGTGTGTCTGCGGCCAGCTGAGTGACCTTGCAGTGTTTGTAAACAGATACACGTTGTGTTGTGAAGTCCTGTAAAAGTTTTCATGCAAATTGCAATATCATTTTGAAAAAGTTTACGACAATTATAATAATCAACTGTAAAAGAAAGGAATCATGGAGGTAGAACAGATGTGCATCGTTGAGAATGAAACGGTAAGATGAAAACATCATATAGTAAAATCAATCATTTTGGGGGGGAAAACCTAAAGAAATAGGTAACAGTTATTTGTGTTACGAATAAACGACACGTGTGAACATAATTAGCATTAATTTGTATGTTATTGCATCGAACAAAGTGTTACAATTTGTTTTCACTATTTTTCGTGTTCCAAACAAAGGGCGTTGTTTCATATATGACGTCAGGATGTCAAATCATTTTGTCTTTGTTGTATACGGGGATATTATTGTTGAGGGGAGAAGGGAAAGGTGCGCAATGGAGGAATCGCTATTTACTATCGTGTTTTTCTTGTCTTTTTAAGCTAGCTTTCACGTTTTCAGGAATCTCAACGAGTTGGCGCCTTGTGTATCATTCCCCCCTTTTTCTTTGTTACGTATTTCTTCATTTAGATGTCGCCAGTTTGTTAAGGTTGTCACGTGGGTAATCAGGAATGTACTTATTTCAATTTTATTCATACAGTTTCTAAATTTCCATTATTATTCTTTCGTTTTTGAGTTTTTTTCCCCATGGGTTTAATTTTGAGGTTATGTCATTCTCATTGTTACCAATTACCATTTTCATTTTCCTGCTGTCAAACTTCCGGTTTCTTGGGAAATACAAAGTGACCAATTATATTATTGCAATTTCATACAAAGTTTCCCAGAATTGGTTAATATTCAAATTGTCAATAATTTATTGTTTTGAAAAGAAATTAAAAATCGTGATAAAAAAAAATCATTATCATCACAATAAAATACGATCGGAAATGTTACGAAAACAATTCGGAATTTTAGAAAGGTATTTATGTTTTGTTAGATTCAACTTTATGGTGTAAAATTCGATAAAATAAAAGTAGACTATAAAATCCAACGAAAATTGAGGTTATGTTTTGATTAAATGGAAAAAATAATACTATTTGTTATATAAATATTCGGAAAATAATATTTTAATTTAAAAGTTTATTTATTTTAAGGGGACTTTTCAGCTTTTCCAGCTGTTGTCTTTTAATTTCAAATATAATAAATCTGTGGTCTGTATCACGTTATTGTTAAGAGATAAAAAAAATACAGAATTACGAGCCACATATGTTACATTCTTCAAAGAGAAATGAACCATTTTTTATTCTTTTTTGCAAAAATACAATATTTAATTATGAATTTTTATTACACTTAATAATAAATTTTCTTTTACGACTTATTTAATTATCGATAATAAACATTAGTTATTTGTATTTAAAATTTATTTATAATTTTATTTCAAAAAATAATTAATTTAAAATAATAAAATATTTCTTTTAATACTTAACTAACATATTTACAATTTTAAATGTCTCTATCGTATTTTATTGTGATAAAATGTATTCCAGTTGACTTTAAATAGAGAGTAACTTGACAAAAGGAACAAAACAAGCATGTAACATTTACGCTTTTCTATTTCTGTTGGAAAATATTGATTGTTCCAATTTCCCTCGTTAAAGAATTAGATGACATTTATTACTTTTTTATTTTTATTATTATTATTATTATTATTATTATTATTATTATTATTATTATTATTATTTAATATAAAATTAAATCAATGTATATAGAATATTTTTTTTTCCTGGTATAGGAGAATGACGTGATGAAATTTTGGTTTTGATTAGTTAATTACAACTACTGTGAAAGGTGTTTTTTTTCATGTTTCGAATTTAAAAGGAAATTCTTTCAGGTAACCTTATTAGACAGTTCGCATTTAGTAAATCTCATTATCGGTTCTTTAATTAACACTGACGTTCATAATTTTCTTTGCGCAAATAAATTTACCAACTGAATTTGTCCCGAGATTATTGACTTGTGCTTGCAAACAAATTAAATTGCGAAATATAATGGGAATAATTACGATTCGGTATTTGGTAATACATTTTTCTTAAGTTACTTTATTTAATTTTAAATAATATCAAAAAGCAATTAATATTTTTTATATTTTTTACAATTCCCATATAAATATTGCAACAATAGGCGAAAATTATTTTTTTTCTGCATATAATAATTAATAGAAAAAAATTATCATATGACAATACAATTCCCACACATTTTTCTCTTGTAAATTTACATTTTGATTTAATAGTGTGCTAATTATAATAATTTGTAATATGCTAATATTTCGCGATTATTAGCATTTTTGCGATATTGAAAAAAAATTTTTTTCACTGACATCATTTATATAATATCATTTGAATCCGTAATGCGGCGTTGAAATCGTGAAAAATGCACGAAAGCAGGCTAAAATAAGAAAAGAGTTATTGGGTTTTTTTTTTTTT
>JUFY01022698.1:42257-78280 GCA_001855655.1 Leptopilina clavipes
TTTTTTTTTTTTTTTTTTTTTTATATAAAATATAGAAAATCGGTGGAATCGGGCACTTTCTTTAATAAGCAGTCCCTGAAACATTCTAAGATTGTGTATTGCTGCGCAGTTGACGGAACAAACACTGCACAACTCACCGGTGAGTTATTTACAATCATTTTTTTATTAATTTTCTTCGATTTGGTGATAATAATCTTTCTAACATTCATTCGTTAAATTTTTCCCCTCATTGTCCATATTTTGGAGTAGTATTATTATTTTCTTTTCATTTAGATATTCGTTTCATTCATAAATAGATCTTGTACTCTCTATTGGAAATGTAATGTTATGCGCGTTTAGGAATATATTTCGCAAAAGTGTGATTTAGATATAATTAATCTCGGGATAATATTTAAAATTCGATCATGTGAATTGTTTATTGAAAGTTTGCATAAAGTGTGTTTAATTTTTTTTTAATTTATGGATTTGTAATTTTACCGGGTTGATATATATTGTTATTTTTATATATATGTATATTTTTTTTGGCATTTTTCTCACGGTGTCATTGAACTAACGATGAACATCTGGGTCTTTTTTTTAAGTGTTATACTTGAAAATTTTAACAATTTATGTGAAAGATTCATATTTTTTTCTATTTTTCCATTCAAGGTAAATTGTGTGTTTGTATTTTGTGTCGATTGCGAGTCTTAACTGCGTATCATCATCATCATTACTAGGTCGTTACACACGAAACACTCTCATCGTATCTATACGGTATTTTTATATTCCGCAACAATATAATCCGTCAAGGATCTTCACCTTAATTGGAAATATATTAGGGAAAAAAAAAACTGTTTTCTACCTTTTACTGATCGTTTTTCACATTTCCCATACAAATTCTTTTTTTGCAGTAAAAAATTATTCAGTTGTAAAATTACACGGATTTATGAGATAAATTTTGTCAGAAAATGAGATAATTTGATTAGTAAAATTAGTTATAATTAAAAGTTACATTTAGAATTAAATTACATTGTTTCGGTAGTTCTGGTCGTTAAGTGGATTAGATTTGGTGTTTTTGGAGTTTGATTCCCCTTGTGGAGTGAAAGGTTTTTTTCGAGGTCGTTTTAAATATAAAAATATGAAAAATAAAAAATACATATTTATTTGCATATTGATAATATTGTTAATGAAAATGGTGTTTCAATTAAAATGGAGAGAATTGAGGGGTTTATTTATTGTAATCTATTAATTAGTTTGTTCATGTCGGTTTACTATAATTGAATAATGAAGTATTTCTACCGTACACATATTACATATATGGCGGGGATTATTCATTCCATTTATGGTTAAACCAAATAAGTTTAATTAAGCGAATAAATAAAATTATTATACTGTTATTATTAATTATCAGTAATTATCAATTAGTATCCAAAAAATTAATTTTTTTCAAATTCTTTTCTAATTTAGTACACATTTGAATTTTATTTCCCGTCTTAATATTTAATTTACATAATAATTAAGACGATATATTTTTGTAATTTCCCGATACTTTAATAATGAATTAAAAAAGAAAAATTATAGATTGATTGAGAAAAAAAAATTTACTGTCGTGCCAGTATAGTTTTTGTGTCGGACATTTGTGTATAAGCACCTGTGGGGATTAAGTGTACAAACATTAGAAAGTGGAAAGGGTTGCAAGGTGTAATGTCTAGAGTCGTCGTTTGTGCGAAACTTTCGTGTGGCTCTTATCGTTATCGCATTATCATCCCTTGTAGGAGGATTACAGTAAGACGTATTTTTACAAAAAAAACTGCAAAGAGCAATCTACTCTTTTTCTGTTAATTAATTAATTAATTAATTCTGTTAATTAATTAATTCCAAAATATATTTTGGAATTAATTAATTAGAAAAGATAATTTTGTTTTTTTAGCAATTTTTCGAGACGGGAAAATTAATTATCCACAGGTATTTGATTATAATAAAGGGATTTTGATTTATTAATAATAATTAATTAATAATCAATTAAATAATAAATCTATTAAATAATAACTAATTCTGAATTTATGAAGAATCGAACCCTGATCCTCTGGTTCAGAAATCCGGTAGGGAAGCCACTTATCCATCTCGCCCAGATAATCATTTTAATCATATTTTGATAAAAACCACAAATATTCGTAATTATTTATAAATAGCGTTTATAAATAATTATATTTTTATTATAAATAATTATATATTTAAAAAAAAAATATTTTTATCGTAAATATAAAATGAAATGAAAATAAAAAGCATATATTTTGGAAATAAATTTATTTTTATGTAAATATGAAAATTAATATAATGGGCGCGTAATTTATTTCTCATTTGAAATTCTTGTGTCACATGGCGAGATAAATTCTGTAGTAGTATTGTACATTATGTACATACATATATTATATATATGCATACATGGTGGACAAATTTTGCTTTTGTGAAATTATATGTACATAGATTTATACAGAGCATATCGGACATTGCACAGTTATATCGAGAACGTATTATGTTTTTCATTAAATTCCCGAGGAAAGATTTATGAGCATATCATCATTCACCATACTTTTTAAAGGGGTATTCATATATTTACAAATTACTCATGTACATACATACATTTTACCAGATTAGCATGTGATGGAAATCGATGTTAAATTTGCATGAATACAATAATTTTATATATTTTTCCCCGTTGAAAATTTCCTATAAAAAAAAATTATATAAAAGAGACATTGGGGTTTTAATGAAAATCGATTTTTATTTTTTTGTTACTATTTTCATTATTTTTAAATAATAATAATAATTATATTTTCATTTTTTGGTGGGTAATTAAATTTTATTCATTTTGGTGGATAAAGTTCTGTTACAGAGTATTAGGTTTTGGGAAATAAATTTTTTTTTATGAGAGACGCTTGTAAATTCAAAATGAAACAAGCATCAGAAAAAATTAAATCTTGAAAAGTAAAATTAAAATTACATCCCTTAAAAAGTTTTAGCATATATATAAACCAGAGATATTATGCAAATTTTATTAAGATTTAATTGCAAGTGACGTGATTGCAAATTATTTTAATATTAAATTAGAGGATCAAGTTTCGAGAATATTAAACTGGACTTTCTGGAAATATTAATATATGATAACAATTTAATATTTATTATTATGGAATTTTCTGGTTTTGATTATTTGTTTTTATTTTTATGTTTTAAATTAACTACAGTAATAATTTCACTGTAAACTTAAAAATATCAAATTATCCAAAAATTTGGAATCAATTTAATACTTTTGGTATCAATTTGATACTTTTAAGTTTACAGTGTTTAAATCTTATGTTCTATTATAGATAGAATTTAGATTTTTAGATAGAATTCTATTTGTATTTTTTCTATTGGTATTTTTTTATACAATATATTTTATCATATATTCTGTCTTAGGAAATTTTTATGAATAAATAATTTGAAGGGAAGAATAATTATCTTAGAAAAAATATTAATATGTAATATGTTTATAATTTCTATTTAGCAATGAAAATTGGAAATTATAAAAAAGGGAAATTGAATGCTTTGCAGTAATTTAAAGCTTTTCTGAGTGCAGTAGAAACTTATTTTTCTTTTTCTATATGGAAACTTTAATACTCAAACATTACTTTACTCTATCTTTTTATGCAAGAGGGGATATGCTCTTGGGATAAAATGATAGTTTCGCAGTAAAAACTTGTCCGACTCGAAGCTTGGATTTCACGTTATATATACATATAAAATTTCGAATATAAAAATAAGTCCTCTAATGTTCTCGTTTGCTTTCGTAAGGTTATTTTCAATCATTTTCCCATCAAATTGCACTTTCCGAAAACTTTATAACTATTTTCAACACAACTTTCCTTTAAAGTTAACTGTCGATTCCTCCATATTGCATCAAATTTCAAAAAATTTTCATTTAAAAATTTAATACTATTAATATATAAATTTTTTTTCTTAAATATATTAGGAAAAATGACCTTTTTTTGATTTTTACAACAATTGTTAATTTTTGACCGTAAGAGCTGAAAATTGGTACATATGCGTGGAATTTTTTTTCTCAAATTTTGAAAATTTTTTTTCGTAACAGGTTTTTCTTTTGTCAAATAAAGCTCGCGGTCATTTTGACCTAGAGAGCTGAGAATTGATACACAGGTGCAGTTTTAAATAACAATTGACAATTTTTTTTAAATTTCTTTAATGGGTTTTAATTTTGAGTAGACGCAGAGAGGAAGTAGTATTGTATATATATAAAATTGTATAAGCGGAGTTGGCAATTTATTGTGTCGAGTTAAATGCCTTGAAATTCGAACCAATAGACGATGCGCGTTACGCGAGGTAAATTTATGTGCTTTAGTTTGGTGTGTTGCATTCGCGATGCGCCGTCTCGTGTAGATGTAGTTATGATCCACTATTGTCCCCAGAATATCCCTTGTATTCATTGTTACCAGGCGTTGCTCGAGAGCAGGACTGTTGGAAAATTATGAGACGAGGGGCCTCAACTTCCTCCTCTCTGTGTGTTGCATCTTTAGAAATAATAATAATCACATCGAGAGTATTCAAAGAAAGCTTTTCATAATTTTTTCCCTACTGGAGTCGAAATAGGAATTTAATAGGGACGTAGGTTTTCCTGCTCGGCCAAGGCGTTTTTAGGGGCCAATATTGGCCCAAGAACTTTCCACGAATAATTAAATATTGAACCAAGTAGTTTAGTTTCTTTCAAAGTGATTTGAATTTCCCGCCAGAATAATTTTTTACCCGAATTGCCGCCTAGAGGGCATGAAAATTCGCTCGCAAACGAAACGAATTGGACTACGGTTTATTTTTTGCTACGTTTAGTTTTAGTTACATTTATGGTAATTATTTAACATTATTTATACATTATATACATTATTTAAATTATAATAATGATATAAACCTATAATATTGTTGAGAAAATAAATTTTACTCTCGGGTTAAAAATTTCTTTTTGATTTCAATCTATTTTAAATTCGGTTGCGGGTCAAAATGGTAGGAGTTAGTCCTATTTAGTCACAAGAGCTTATTTTAATGAAAACAATTTTCTCCTCTGCGATTTTTTTTTCCTTCTGTCAGAGTTCTAGAAAAAAAAATAGTGACAATTTGTTAACTAAAAGGAACTGGAGTTACATTTCCTATATATATGAAATCGGAAAGCCAAAGAAGAAGGATTTCTCTCGGCAGATTGCTACTATTAAGGATTGAGAAAGGTTTGCAGGTTCCATGGGAACTGATCTGTACCCTATATATAGTGAGTTTTTCTCACAACAGTGTGAAATCCTCTGAAATGGGATTTATCCCCCTTTAAGTTTAAATCCGATCCGCACGTTAATTTAATTCCAACCGCAAGAGGAGATTGACCCAGAGGCGAAATAGAGAGAAAGAGAAAGAGAGAGAGAGAGAGATTTTTCTCAAAAGGGGAATAGGTTTCTCTCACCCTTTTAATACAAACCTCCCCCCCCCTTTTTTTACTTGACTAACCATTAAAATTGACTCGTCTCAAGGGACACTCTCTCTTATGTCGCGGTTCCTTAGTTTAGTTATGCATGCACGCCCTCGGTGACAAAATACAAATTCCCCTCTCATCTCTTCAGCATGTGCTTGTCAATCCTATCTGATATTAAATCTCCTCAAAATCTTCTTTATCTCTGCTTCTTCGTCACTTCCGGATTCTTTGCGCTCTACTTTATATCGTATACTTTTTTCAACTATCTCGCTTTTACTTCTACAATTTCCTTTTTTTGAGATATACCACATGGACCGAAAATCTCTCTTTTCTCAATTGGCTTTGTATTCGTATTTCACTTTTTTTCCGAGTGCGACCAATGGATGTTTACGATCGCAAAAGATTTTGTATCTCTACTAGAATGAATTTCAGTCACAAAAAAAAAAAAAAAAACGAAATCAAAGGAAGAAAAAAACCGTTTTGCGTAATTGTTTCATTTTTTGTGAGTGGAAAATTTTTTATTAATTATATTTTTATTTGTCAGCGTTTTTTAATAGTTTTTTTAATATCTAAACACGTTTCAAATAAGGCGTAAAATTTTGTTTCAATCTAGGGAGCAAAGTGACCATTTACCCCTGGGGAGAAAAGCAGTCTTGTATGACCCTTGGTTGTAAAATGATTCTCCTTTACCCCAAGAAGTAGAATAACAATAATAGTAATAATAATATTAATATTAATAATATTATTAATAATAATAATAATATTAATAATAATAATAATAATAATAATAATAATATTAATAATAATAATATTAATAATAAGAATATTAATAATATTAATAATAATAATAATAATATTAATAATAATAATAATAATAATAATAATAATATTAATAATAATAATATTAATAATAAGAATATTAATAATATTAATAATAATAATAATAATAATAATATAAAATATGAATAAATAAATAAACAATTTCTTTTCATAGATAAAGAAGTACGAAAAATTTTCTTTTTGGCTCCTAAAGAATTGTTTAGTAAACTTTTTTTTTAATGCCTACTTATCTTTGGAATATTTTCAGAGGTGGAGTGTAAAAATTGTTGATATTTTTCTGGTACGATCCTTTAAAAATTGCATTTTTACCTCCGCCATTGACCATACTTATCTCTCTTTATATGTTGGAGAGGTTGGAGAGGAAAAGATTTTCGAGACACCCATATAGAGTTGAATTTAGTCTTCCACAGGTTATATCGTGTAATAATATATATATACACACACATAAACGATATGGTGCCAAGGATCGTACACTACCGGAAATAACTTCGACTTTTCAATGTCCGGTTTTTCAATGACCTGTGCGGGCTATTTGTTCTCGCGTTTGCTTTACCTTTGAGAAAATATGGAAGACGTAATCACGTTCCTGGGAGTTGACGCTTAAAACGAGAATTTCCCAGGTGTCTCGGAGAGTTCTTTGTATTTCGTCGCTTGATATATATTTATATATATATTTTTTTTTTCTCAATGTTGAGACGATAAAATAACCTATTCCTCAGTTGAATTGAAATCTCCCTTGGGATCGTTTTGCTATTTCTGGGTGATTAGAGTGGAAAATGATCACACGTGATTATTTATATGTCTATTTATTTTTATTCGTATAATATTAGTATTGGTTTTATAATATAATAAATAATAATATAATAATAAAATAATAGTACAACGCACTGAAAAAAAAATTTTTTTTCAGTGTAATAATAGTACTCTAGTAGTACTAATATTAATAGTACTAATACTAATAGTAACAATATGAATAGTTTTATATTCCATTAAATATAATATTTATTTACCTACTAATTTATTTATTCAACTATTAATTTATTTATTCAGGAACCTCCCCTTAATATTTCTGTTTTTTTTAGGAGGGCACACGTGGTGACCGGAAAGAGGGGGGCAAGCGAGGACGCAAGCCCGGAAGGAAAGCGTCCGACAAGACGGACATGAAAGCGAAGCTTGGTGAGATAACAAATTTTTTTCAATACAAAATACACTGAGAAGAAATAGAGAAATTCGAGTTGAAAACAAATTGCTTTGATTTTCTTTGTCGAGCACTAATTATATATATTAAAACGAGGAAAAAAGACGTTTTTAAATTTATTTTCTTCTTTGTTATACACCAACAAAGATAATCTCAACTTACAAATTGCCGAGCAAATTGTTTATGTTTCGAAAATAATTTTTTTCTCCGCCAAAAGTAGAATTTGAAAGAAAAAATGTTAAGAATAATTTCAATTGAGAATTTTTGAATAAAATATTTTAGAAATATTTGCAAACTTTTAACACAGTTTGATAATAATAGATGGGAAAGTTGTCAGTCATTAAATTACTTTTTTTTATTTAAATAGTTTACTTGTCCTTCAATCGTTTTTTTTATTTAATATTTAAATTATAATTTATTGAAACGAAAATATACATTATTGATTGCAAACTTTCAACATACAGTTTGAAAATAATAAATGGAAAAGTTGTCAAACTATACATATATGCGGAGAGAAAAGTTTCAAAATTTCAAGCTGATGCGAATAGAACTTGAAGTGTCACGTACACCAGATTCAAAAAAAATTTCATTTGCGGTGAATTGAGTCGAAACTTTATTGCACACGATTCAAAAATAAATGTGAACAAAAAAATTGATGAGAAAAAAACTTCTTGTTTCAATCAGTTGTTTTTTACTATTTTTTATTTACAATAATTTACAAAAAATTTTTTTTTGTCTTCCTTAAATATTAGTTCATTTTCATTGAACATTTCTCGCATACGAATTCAATCAAGAAATATAAAATTCTCTAAATATATTCTTCTCAGTGTACTGAGTAATACAAAGTAACGATAAAAAAAATTACTGCGTTCCTATTTTTTTCGTACATTTTTTTGGCATATATATATTTATAATATTGGTTCATGAAAATTATTTCTATTATTATCATCCATGGAGAAAATCTTCATCTTTTCAAAATCATTCTCACTGATTCGAAATACTGAATGGAAAAATATTTTCAAATGGAAATTTAATTTAATTTAAATTTTCTTTTAAATATCCTGCTAAAATAGATATTTTTTTTTGTCTTGCTAAAAATTTCCAAATTGGATATATTATTTATGAAAAGAGAAATCAAAATTTATTTTTGAAAATATTTGGAAATATTTTTTACAATGGATAGAAGCGCAGTTTTCCTAAAATCGTACTTAATATCTATTTTATTTTTTTTAAACAAAGAATTAAATTGATATGTGATGCTTTCCTATTTAAGGGATGCAGAGAAAGCGACACGAAGCTATAGGTACATATTTTTTATATTCTATGTTTCCTTAACTACTTATAGTAATATATACTTTTTATTTTTATTATATGTATATATTTCTCTGCACTGGGACGATTGAATTTGTCTGAACTAGTTTGAATTTATTAGGCACTTTAAGAATTTTTTTTTTCTATTTTTGATAAGGAGAAAAAAAGAGTACAAATGAAACAATTTTTAGAAATTATTGAAATTTTCTTTTGCACTGTGTTTTGATTCTGAAAATATGGATTGTTTTTTAACACGAATGCACGTTTCTGGATTTTTTTTCTATTTTTTTTACTTTATAAAAAATTCTCTTAATCTGAATTAGTAAAATTTTTGACTAATTTGAATTAGTGACTTAATTTTTGCTTTTGAATTAGTTAAAATTTACTAATAAATTACTAGAAATTTTTTTTTTACTATTTATTTGTAAAATTTAACTAATTTAAAAGTAAAACAGTAGAAAATTTGTTTAAAAAATATTTATTAGTACAATTTAATTAATTCAAAAGCAAAGAAGCAAAAAGTCAGTCACTAATTTAAATTATTCAAAATTTTTACTAATTCAAATTTAGGAAAGAAGGAATTATTTCAACGAGAGTAGTAATATTTTTTTTTTTTTTAATGTTTTTATATGTTGGTAAATTGCATATTGTAGTAAATGAATTATTCACGCATGTCATTTTCCATTCTTGAATCATTTGATATCCTGATTGTGTCATTTTTCTAAATTAAAAACTTTAGGAGCTACTGTTTTTTTTATATATTTTTTTCTATATTTGGCTATTCTATATTTTTGGCTCTAGAGCCTTTTTATATTCAAATTAAATTTTTACATTTGGTACATAAGTGTGTGTGATGGTAATTTTTTTCTTTTTTTGTTTTGGAATAAATGTAAGTTTATTAGTCGTAGATTTTTATTTAATTATTATAGAAAATCAGATAAATTGCATTTAAAAATATTTTGCAAAAAATGGTAAAATATAAATTTTTTAGTTTCAATTTATTTGTAAATTTAAATTTGCAAATTGGAATGTAAAATTTTTATTTATTTCATTTATTTAGAGGAAAAATTTAAATTGCAATTGCGCCAACCATCAATTTCGTGTAAATGAAAATCTGCGAGTCAAAAAGCAGTAGTAGTAGTAGTAGTAGAAATCGTCTGTTTCATATTTTCGCGTCACGTATAACAGCGAGTTATGTATGTTGATCGGGAAAAGTATGGGAGGGGAGGGGGAGGGAGGGTAACACCAAAAAATTATAAATTGTAATGTCCTCGAATTCAAAATCGTGCGACGCGAGAGAGTCGTCCTTCCATCCTCTTCGTAGAGACGCGTCCAACTGCAATGAGCACAGATTCGACGTGATGGATGAAGTATATTTATCTCTTTTGCGAATGAATATTTATGCGGGTCACCTCCTTCCCTCCCATTCCCTTTTTATCATTTTCTCATACTATCGCGCGCTTACAACGAACCAACGAAACCGGTAACGTGGAATATTTTGCTATTCCGTTCTTTTGCCAAAGACGAAGTGAGTATAGGCATTGCGCGAGGGGTTTGTGCAAAATGCAACTGAAGCTGCTCTTGCCTTGCTCGCTTTTGCTATCACAGTAATTCCGCACCGAGTTGTTATTTCTGCTACGTAAAGTCCTTTTATTTAGTGGAATGTTTATAATCGCATACCACTTTTTTATTTTCATCTTCTTCATTCTTATTTATTCCCCCCCCCCTCCCTTATTCACTCTGGTGAAATTTTTGCTCTATTCGCAATTGTTTCCTTCTGTTCTTTCACCTTTGAACACACGTTTAGCTTTTGAATTTCTTTTGTATGATTCGTGATTTTTTTATTTTTATTTATTTCCTCGTAAATTGTTTTTTTGGGAGTTGTTACGATTTTTGATGTAACATATACTAATGTTTTAGAAATTTGAAATAAATTTTTGGCACACGGAATAATTTTTGGAAATCTGAAAAATATTTTGAAACTCTTAAACATGTCTCAGAAGTGAAAAAATTAATTTGGGACTCTTGAACATGTCTTGGAACTCTAAATAATATTTTGGGACTCTTAAACAATTTTTACAAATCTTAACAGTATTTTTAAACTCTTAAACATATTTTAGAACTCGAAAAAAAAATTTTTGAGCTCTAAAAAGTATTTTGAAACTCTAAATAAAATATTTTGGATCTATTAAAAATATTTTCGAACTCTTAGAAATGTTTTGGAGCTCTTAAAAACATTTTGGAACTCTTGAACATGTCTTAGAACCTCTAAAAAATATTTTGAAACTTTCATAAAATATTTTGGACCTTTTAAAAATATTTTAGAACACTGAGAAATATTTTGAAGCTCTAAAAAATATTTGTAAACTCTAGTAAAATATATTGAAACTCTTAAAAATATTTTTGAACTCTTAGAAATATTTTAGAACACTGAGAAATATTTTGAAACTCATAAACATGTTTTAAAACTCGAAAAATATATTTTAGAACTAAAAAAATTGTTTAAATCGCTAAACAATACTTTGACGTTAAAAAATACATTAAAGTACCGTAAAAATTTTGAACTTTTGAAAGTTGATAGTAATTTGAAAATTTTTAGATAAATTTAGTAATTTAGAAAATTTTAATAAACTTGGAAAATAATTTTGAAAAATATTTTTTTGAAATTTTCTAAATTATTTTCATTCTATATTAATTGAAAGAAAACGCACTGATTTTTTCAAAATTCTGAAATCCATTGAATCTATGTTTAAAAATAAATTGCACATTTTTCCAAATTCTGAAATCCGATAAAATGTTTTCTTTTCCAAAAAAAATTTTTAATGAAAAGAAAATAGTGTGTTTTACTATTTTTACTGATTTGTTACGAGTGACAAATTAATTTATTCTTTTTTTCCCACTGTTTTTCTCATATATGTCTTTTTTTATATCCCCCTGGGAGACTTTTTTTTTCTCTCCTCCTTTTACGTTAACACCTTCATCTCGTGTTTAGCAACGCACGTACCTAACGACGAAAATCACGTACAGGAACATCGAAACTTTTCTCTCTAGACTTTGCTTTATTGCGCGGTACTAAAGTTCGTACGAGGACCCCAGTCTTGCCAAATTAGCGCTGAAGACTAAGAAGCAACCCATCCCCATTTTACTTTTTTTTTTTTTTTTTTGCCCTTCTTTTCTAACTTATCAGTATAGCGTCGGGAAATGAGTTTTAAACTTTGCAACATTTCCAGACACTTTTCTTATATATTTTTCTCATATAATGTATTAAATGTTTCGTAATTTTTTATTAATTTGAAAATACAAATTGCAATAAGTGACTAATTAGTTATTATTTGCAAATTACAAATTTATTGAAGTTAATTTAATATTCGTTTCGATTTTATTTATTATTTATGAATATTAAATGTGAATATTTATTTTCAATATTAATATTAAATATGAATATTTATTTTCAATATTAATAAAAATATTGCATATATTATAAATAAATGAAAATATAAATAAATGAAATTAAATTATACAGATAATAATCAGAGATACTAAAAATAATTATTTAATTATTATTTATTAACCAAAAAGCCCCTAAAGGCACACGGAGAATAAATTTAAATTTTGCCTTTAAAAATTTAATTTTTGTTATTAAAAGCCTCTGCCCCGTTTTTTTTATTTGCGTAGATTTATTTAAAGTTCTCGCAAGTTTTGCTTTTGAAGGTGTTTTTCTTTCGTGGAATTTATTTCACGACGTAAAACTCATGAACCTCTTTTAATGATTCGAACTTTAAGTTATAACAAATGTCGGATGCAAAAATAAGCGTTTATTTTAACGAAATCTAGTATCCGCGCTACTTGCGTTTTGCTTACGATTCCTTTTCTGTGCGTGTATTTGTATATGTATATATATGTACGTACAAGAGAGTGAATGAGCAATGGCGAGCTTTATGATCACGTAAAACAAGCCCGGAAGCGCGATAATGCAGGGTTGATCGTAAAATATTTTATCACTTCGGTGAAATAGTGTACGAAATTATTTGCAATTCCTTCCACTTCACTGTTGACTTTCTACACTCCTTGTTTGTGCCAACCATTATACTCCATGTATATATCCAAAGTGTACCACCATCCAGTATGATGCCTTCCAGAAAATTGCTTATAAGAAGAAATTACCCCGAAGCCTCAATTTGGTCCAATTTTCCAAAAAAAAAAAAAAAGAAAAGAAACAAAAACAAGTAATTTATCATTTTTTTTATCTAAATCCATTATATATGTATAACTAAACATTTAGTGACTCGGTTTTTTTAATGTTGAATTATAATCATAAATATAGTTATAAATAATTAAATAATTATAAATAATTAATGTTGAAAATACAGAATTAATATTTGGCCGAATTTTTGTTTAATAGAATTTTCATTTGGACGAATTTTTATTCAACAGAATTTCCATTTAACAAAATTAATATTTGTCCGAATTTCCATTTAAAAAAATTATTATTTAAACGAATTTTGATTCTATAGAATTTTAATTTAGCAGAATTTTTATCCAACAGAATTTCCATTTAAAAAAATTATTATTTAAACGAATTTTGATTCTATAGAATTTTTATTTAACAAAATTAATATTTGGCCGAATTTCCATTTAACAGAATTTTTATTTAAACGAATTTTGATTATATAGAATTTTTATTTAATAAAATTAATATTTGTCCGAATTTTAATTTAGCAGAATTTTTATCCAAAAGAATTTCCATTTAAAAAAATTATTATTTAAACGAATTTTGATTCTATAGAATTTTTATTTAACAAAATTAATATTTGGCCGAATTTCCATTTAACAAAATTATTATTTAAACGAATTTTGATTCTATAGAATTTTTATTTAACAAAATTAATATTTGGCCGAATTTCCATTGAACAGAATTTTTATTTAAACGAATTTTGATTCTACAGAATTTTCATTTAACAAAATTAATATTTGGCCGAATTTTAATTTAGCAGAATTTTTATCCAACAGAATTTCCATTTAAAAAAATTATTATTTAAACGAATTTTGATTCTATAGAATTTTTATTTAACAAAATTAATATTTGGCCGAATTTCCATTTAACAAAATTATTATTTAAACGAATTTTGATTCTACAGAATTTTTATTTAACAAAATTAATATTTGGCCGAATTTTAATTTAGCAGAATTTTTATCCAACAGAATTTCCATTTAAAAAAAATTATTATTTCGCCAAATTTGCATTTAAAGATTTTTCTGTTTAGTTATTGAATTTTTAAATTGATAAATTAAAAAATTAATTAATTTTGAAGGATTATCTTTTTTGTCAAATTGAGAGTCACTTTTTGTTGAAAATCCTTTATTATAATTTATCTCTATTATATTATATTTACATGCATTATATTTTTCCATCTCTTTTAATTTTTATAAGAAAAGAAACTAATTTCATCTGTATCTCTTTTGTTTTTTTGTTGTTGTTGCTGCTGTTTTATATAGAACGAAGCCGGCAGAGCGCGAGGGAGTGCCGTGCTCGTAAAAAGTTGAGATATCAGTACCTGGAAGAGCTTGTCGCCGATAGAGAAAAGGCCGTGATCGCCCTCCGAAAGGAGTTAGAAATGGTAAAAACAAAAATTCACGTTCTTCTTCTTCTTTCTGCTTTTTTTTCTGTTCTTTCTTTTTTTTTTTTTGTTCACGTCTTTGTTGTTTATATTTTTCTTGAAAATATTTCATTTCTCTAATCTTTTGCGCTTACTTTCTATATATATTTTCCATTTATTTTCTCGCTGTCTTTATATTTCTTTTACTGCTTTGTATTTTCCCCTTTTTACTGCAAAAGCTCAACACTGTCAGAAATCTTTTTCACTTTAGCATTCATGGAACATTGCGTGGATGACGTTTTACAGCTTTTCAGCAAAAATTTTCATGTAATATCGTTTTGCTTTGATATAATGCTTTGTAATTCATCATTTTTTTTTTGGGAAAATTTACTTCACGTTTTTAAACAAATTTTTCTCTGAGTATTTTTTTATTCGATCGTTTTTTTTTTAATTTTGTATTTGTTTCAATTTTAAATATTATTCATTCATTATTTTTATTATTTTCCTTTTTTGATTGATTTATTTATTTAAATTTTTTATTTGCGCCATTTTTTGTTTGTTTGAAAATTTTTGTCGACATGAATTCTCTCGTTAGTGTTTCTGATTCTTTTTTATGTTTCCTATTGTAGATTTTGTTTTTGTAAAATTTTTGTGATAGAATTTTTTTTTTTAATTTTCTTTTCATCTTTCTATTGAATTTTTTCATTTTTAAAAATCTACGCACGTTTTCATCTTTATACGTAGGACAAATAAAATAGACAAGTGGTTTACATTTTGTTTCCTATTTTTTAGTATCGTTTTTGGGGACAGGAGTTGGATGCAGGTCGAGTTCCAGAGGGAATACAAGCGATGCTGGAGGAACTTGGAACCATGAAAAAGGAGGCGAACAACAACTAGTAAAAAAAAACCAAGTGCCTTCCAGCAGAAACTCCAAAAAAAAATCCTTTGTTTTATGTTTTAAGGGTGTTTACGCTTTAAAGTTTGTGTTTTTTTTCTCCATAAGTTAAGCAGTTGACATTTTTCAACTCGATCTTCCTGTAGAATAATCGTTTTATTACCTCTGGAAGGTAAATTATATTAATTTTTTTTTTTTTTTAATTGAGTTAAATCTTTTTGGACCTTAAAGTACCTGAATCACTTTTCCAGTCTCTCCCAGTATCTATTATTATTTTTTTGTTTATTATATTTCAAGTCCTATATCAGAGATCTACTAGTGAGTTTAGTTGTTATTCTATATAGAAGAAAAAAAAGAGGCTCTGATTCGTTGTTTTCAGTTGATTTTTATTTGTTTTATTTTCAAATTCTCATTACATGAGAATATATTTTTTTTAACTTTATTCATTATAAAAGGCATTAAGATATAGAGATTTTTTTTGTCTTAGAAATAGATATTTTATTTTTACTATTTTTTTTTTTTTTGATTTAATCAAAATAACAGAATATATTATACAGAAACGCTATTTTTATCAGAGTTACGCTTTTAGAATTCTTCAATTGAGAGAATATCGAGGAAATAGTCTTTTTTATACATGATAAATAATAATAAAAAAACTCATGAGAAACGTCCCTTGAAAAGAAACAGAATAAATATAATTGTATGGAATTTTCAGATACTATTAATTATTAAAGCTTCTATTCTTGTCAATAATGAAAAATTATTATTTTCTGTCACTTTTCAAGAAATGTGCTGTAATTATTGTACCATTGTTGTAATAATAGTTAAGACGTCCAATGTACATTGTAAATTAAAATTGCATTATGTATACAGAAAAATATTTCGTATTTTCTGATCCTTAATAATTTTATTATTTTCTATTTTATAATTTTATATTGTAATTGTTTTTAATTTTTATCGGATTTCAGAATTTGTGTTTATAATGTTTATAATTTATTGTATTTTTAATGTATTTTATGATTATTTTTAATTTTCAGTGGATTTCAGAATTTGTGTTTTTATTTTTTAAATTTCTATTAATATTTATTGTATTCTCAATTTATTAAATTCAAATTTGAATTCATTTTCGCGGTTAACTTATCTTAAGTGTCGAGCGCGTGCGCACCAGCCGCAAAAGGGACAGATCATTGACTCAAGTAGTTCATCGATGTCGAGCATCTGAGTTCACGTGTGTTAGAAAATCAGACCTTTTCATTATTTATTTTAATCCTTTTATATTATGTGTATTTTATACTTTGAGATATTAGTAATGGTAATTAGTAAATATTTCTTTACTAGAAAAAGGTGAATTTTGTCCTGAGGCAGGTAAATCTAAAAGGTAAACATAATATTTGTCACGTAACATCATTTTGAGGTTAGGTTATTAATTTACTATATTTTCATTTACATTTATGCTAATTATATATAATCCGCGACTTGGTTCAAAATATTTATCGAAGATTGTTTCATTTACTTTTTATAATTTTTTTGACCAGGTTAAAAAAATATTTTTAACAAACTTATTGTTTACGATTATTTGACAAGTGGTAATAATAGTGTTTTAAATATTTATTATCATTAAACAGTTTCTTTAAATATATAAAATTATATTATTTGAAATGCATAAAAATTATATTTATTCGTTTTTTTTTCATTTTATAATTTTTTAGCACTTATGAAAATTTATATTTATAAAATAATATTAAAATTTTTATGTTAATTTTTTATTTTTGAAAATTATTTAATATTTTCATAAATTAATTCTGATTATATAAAATATTTTAATAAACTATAATATTAAAATATATTATATGAAATAATGTACAATTGAAAAATTTATATAAATTAAAATTCGAAAAATTTTAATTAAACTGAAATTAAAATTAAAGGATTAATAAATGCTGATTAAAGTGAAATTAAAATTCTTATAATTTGAGCAATTTTTCTTTCATAAATTGTTTTATTAAATTCAAATTTGAATTAATTTTCGCGGTCAACTCGTGACTAACGTTGTGCGCGTGCGCGCACTGAACACAGGTCATTGACTTGAGGAGTCTATCAAAGTATAGCGTTATGGCGTCTTTGTCAGAACGCCTCCCATTATTTCTTGTAATCTTTTTGTAAAAAGTGCATTTTGGGGCTTGGAAAGTTACTAATCGTAATTGTCAGACATATCTTTCCTAGTACAAGGTGGATTTTGTGTTGCAGGCGAAAAAATCTAACAGGTAATCATAACATTGTCACGTAACACCATTTCAAGGTTAGGTCTCTATCAATTTACTAATTATTTTTATTAATGTTCTTATAAAATATAATCCCTGACTTTTTTCAAAACATTTATTGAATATTATTTTATGTACTTTTGATCATTTTTTGGTTCAATTTGAAAAAATATTTTTGACAAAAGAAATTTCTTTGTCGAGACATGGCAAACATCTGCGCATGCGCTGGATGTAATCTTTGCTGCTTGCCATTGTTTCGATAGTTTCCTTTGTTTCCTTTATATTCATTTAATCTTTTTGTTGACAAATTAGATAAAATATTTTTTACTAAATAAATATTTTTGTTGGAAAATGGGAAACATCTGCGCATGCGCAGCATATAATATTTGTTACTCATCGTTTCCGATCAGTTGCCACATGGCAATTACAGTGTTTAATTATCGGAGTAAATTTACATAAAAATATATGTTTAAGTGCTACAGAAGATGAATAAAAGTAATTTTATCATATTTATTTGTTAGCATCGTATTAATTTGGGTTGAAAATCGTAAGTCGAGCAGGTAATTGTCAAAGTTGGCGCAACTATTTTTTTTTAGGTTATATTGGTAAATTTATCATGTTTTGAATAATTTAATAAAATATCCTAATTGGAAACAAACTAGTTAATTAAAAATGTGGCAGAAATATATAAAATAAATTTTTTACGTTATATCATAAATAGATATGTATATTTCAATCTATTTTCTGAAGATTTATTATCAAATTGAAATTTATTTATCTTTTTTTTTAAGAATTACACGATGAATTGAAATTCAATTTTTTGTCAACTGTGACTATAAAATAGAATTCTATTTTAAATTCTCTCGGGAGAATTTGAGCCATTTGTATAGTCTTACAATGTTCGAAATTTTAAAAGCAATTTATCGACGATTCAAACGATAAAAATTCATGAAGTAAAACTCTTTCTATAAATTGAGCAATAGGTATTTTATACTTTTATTCACAAATTTTTTTTTTTTTACTTTTATTAAGAGAAAAATATTTTTGACCGTATATATATTCGTGTGTGTATGTGGCAGTTTCTGTTCGTGTTGAGTTTAGTCGTTAGGTCTGTTTACTTTTCCCATTGCATTCAGAAACATTTGCATTCTCGTCTAGTGTGGGTCGTTAGTTAATTATATATATGTATATCTGTCGTTACTGTTTATTCCGCTAATCATTTGTTTTGAAAAAGAAAACAAAACATTTTGAAGGAAATAGGTGTGGTGACACTAGTACGCACTCACGCTTGAAAATTACATTTAGCTTTTATATATTTTACTGGGTGTACATTGAATATGCGAAATACTGCTCTCTGCCGGACAATGAAAATTTGCATATTTTAGCTTGAAATATGCTCCAGTGCAGAATCTCATTGCAATTTGGTCAGATTTTGGTAGCCACTGGTTTTATTAGTTGAAACACATTTTTATGTCTGGAAAAAAAATTTTTTTTTTTGTTGCATGAGACATTGTTTTTGGTTTAATTTCACAATGGGGATTGATAATTGCCTTTGGTTTATTTATTTGAAAATGTTTAATGTTTAATAAATTATAATCAGAGAATTTTTGCAATGATTAGAATATGGTGGGAAGCAATCTGTAATTCGTGAAGTTATCCTTATCTGACCATTTCTACCCACCAAAGTAATCCTCGAGATAGCAATAGCTGTGGTCGTTGAAGTGCTTCTCGTCGGCGGAAATTTAGTGTAAATACACCAATAGATTTTACGGTATGTCTGTATAGCAACAACTTGGTGCTTCTCCTTACACCTACTCAATTAGGCTATTTGCTGACATTTCTCCATTAATTAGTTATGGCATTCCATTACCTCAACTCGGAAAGCTTTCATTTTCAAGTATTTTAACTTTGTTAGTGTCTAAGTTTTAACGTAAAATTGTTTCAGTAATGAAAGTTTCACTATCTTTAATCACTAAGACATGAAATATTGAACTACACTTTGTGCTTTCTTGTCTTCAATTTCATGGAAATTGTATTTTAAGTGAGAATATATTATATAGAGTAGAGAATTAGGTGATTACTACTAATATTTTATTCAACGGGTGTTTTTCTATTTATTGTATTACTTCCTTGTAGAGAAATTTATTTCATTATTCTAATTTGTTAAATTAACTTTCAGCCAACCATGTGACGTATATTCATTTCCTGTGTTATTCGAGAAGCATATGGAGAAAATTTCAAAGAAAGGAGCCGAGAGTGCTGCCAGGACTGTTTCTATTTTGGATCGAGTTATTATTCTCTGGTGAGTAAAATTGTTTTTTCAAAATATTTTTATCATTTGGAGTTAAATAAAAATTTGATTAAATATTAATATGGTTAAATGGAAATTCGGCCGGATAATTAGTCGATTACTAGGTACTATTATAGTGTAACAGGTATTTACTTGTCTTTTTCTATTTATTTTATTATTTCTATTTATTTATACTTTATGAGAAATTATTTTCATTTTTCTAATATTTTTAAATTAACTTTTAGCCAACCGTGTGACGTGTATTCATTTCCTGTGTTATTCGAGAAGCTTGTGGAATATTTCAAATGAAGGAGCCCGAGAGTGTTGCCAAGACAGTTTTTATTTTGGATCAAGTTATTATTCTATGGTGACTACAATTTTTTTTTGAAAATATTTTAATTATTTTGAAATTTGAATTTAATAAAAATTTGATAAATTATTTATTTGGTTAAATGGAAATTCGGCCAAGTAATTAGGTGATTACTACTATTATTTCTACTATTATATCCTCATAGAGAAATTATTTTCATTTTTCTAATTTTTTGAATTAATTTTCAGCCAACTGTGTGACGTATTCATATCCTGATGATGTTATTCGAGAAGCTTGTGGAAGGAGCTGAGAGTGCTGCCAGGACAGTGATTATTTTTTGGTGAGTAGAATTTTTTTTAAATTTTTATGTTTAAAATAAAAATTGAGTTAAATAAAAATATGATAAAATATTAATAAGGTTAAATATAAATTCAACCAGATAATAATTTTCTTAAATAGAAATTCGCTAAAGTATTTTGTTTATGGGAAATAATTAAATAGAAATTTTGCTCAATATGAAAAGTTTGCGTGAAATGAAAAAGAATATTCTCAATAGAAGCAGATGTTTTCTATTGAGAATATTTTTTTTAGTCGTAAATAGAGATTTAGAATTAGAGAGAGGGGAAAAAAATTCTCGAGTAGCAAAAGCACTTAGCTGCCGGATACATTTGAATTTTCTCGATATTCATATATATTTTGATTTCCCTTCATTTATAAAAGAAAAGGGTAGTTATTATTATTTTTTTGTTTTTGGGAAAATCCTCCCGCTAACTGTTAAATATTAAAAGAAGGGAAATTGCTTTTAACGAGCGTGTTGGGTATCGTTATGATCGAAATACCGTTGCCTTTAGCCCATGCCATGGGTAGTGAAACAAAGTATATCGTGTTCTACCTTTATCAACTGTGTGCATAATGGACGTCTGGGGTCATAACTCGTAGTAGCGTTTTAATATTATCCAACGTTCGTATTAAGGGCAAAATTTATAGGGCAAGTTTCCATAAACTTCTTCAGGTATCCTTTTAAGTGCAAGTACGAAACAAAAGAATTTTGAAATACATTTTCACTGTCGGTTCTTGTACTTCATGTTTTATAAATTCTGCAAAAAAGCCACTGCTGCTGCTGCTTCTATTTGAGAGGATAGTCACATTCCTTATTTTTATTATACATGGTGGCAAATTTTCATTAAAAAATTTTTTATTATCAACTTGAATTTTTAATTTGATTAATTAATGAATAAGTATTAAAAAAGAATGTAAAGAAAATACTTTTTTTGATGTTCAAGGGAAATTGTTTAATAATTAAAGGCTGGTTTTTTAAAAGTAAATATTAAAATAGGTGAAAATTGATCACAAGATCTTCTTTTTTTTGTTTTAAACCATTTTTCTGTTCAATAAACTTCACTAGTTTTGCCTATACGTGAAATTATAATCACCAAATGAATTTATAATTTATGTTTCTCAGTGAGTTATTAAAATTTCTACCGGCACATGCTACATCTTTACAAGAGCTCATTTTGAAGTTTTTTGCTGCCTATTATTATCGAATAAAAAATTACTAATTGTTTCAAATTGAAAATATTAGTTTGAAATTTTTTCTCTTTTTTGAAAATTTTTTCATAATCTTCTTTGACATTATCTTTAGTTTAAGGAGCTTCTTTTTTTCTTTTATGAAAAAGAAGAGAAAATAAAATGTATATAGGAGGAGTTGTAAAAAAATATGAGACACTTTTCTTTTTAATCGGTGAAAACCGTCTTTATTAAAAACATTTCTCCCGTGATGCATAGTTTCAAACGTCTTAAAAATTTAAATACTATATATCGATTCACTTGATCTTATACATACACTCGTTCATTACATTATACTGATATTTCATATCAGAAGACTGTGCAGTTGCTGTTTGAAAATGATTTTTCAAATATACAGAATTTTGCAACGAAATTTTTTCATTTAGATATTTCTCTTAATATTTATGTATATAAATTATAATTTACAGTAGAACCTCTCTCTATTTCTCTGTAGAATTAGAATTTTTTTTTATTTAACGTTTATAAAATTTCTAACACTAACTATATATAGTCTTTTTTAGTCAATATTCGATTATTGACGATCAAATATTAAAATTAATAAATAAATACATGAAATCGTTAATGATTGATTGATTTTAATTGTCAATTGTGGTATTTATTTTTAATATTGCTTATTTTTCAACTTTTCAAATATTGATTATAAAAGCTCTAGAATTATTGCATCAATTAACTCTCTAAATCTAATTTATTGAAAACTAATTAATTATTTATAGTAAAAATTCAGTCACTGATTAAAATCCAGATTTTAGTAATTGACTAAATAATTCACTGAATCGAAATTTTTTTTCGATTATTTTGGACTCGTAATTTCATTTTCATATTATATTAGTATAATTCTTTTTATAATAAATTAGTAATTTTTTAATTACTAATTATATTGAGAAAATCAGGTAAGATTTTACTGATTGAATTTTTTTTTTTTTTTTTGAATTTAGAATCAGATTTAGAGAGAAGAGTTGATAAATTATATATAACGAATCATTAGAGTTGTATTTTCGAGAGGTTGTACTGTAATTACCTACAATTAACTAACTTGAAAGCTGATTATTTTCTTAATCTTTGTTTTTTGTTTTTATACATATGTATATTTTTTGACGAAATTATCGATCAATTTGTACAGAATCAGGAATTTCAAACAAAGATTTTTTCATTGTGAAGTTATAAATTTTTCAGCTCTAAAACTTTGTACAGTCAGCAATATTGGGATGTAATATATTGATTTTTTTTTATGGATTTTGTACAATTGATAATAATTAACAATATAGACTTAGCTTATTATATGTATATATTTATATATACGCTCTCAAGTAGAAAACATACATTATTTTGTATATAACGAAACAATGGAAAACTTTCTTTGTCTCTTACATAGAAAAGTTGATTGAAAAATTTTTCATTTAAAAAATTGTTATTAAAAAGCATTCTTTTTATATTAATGAATTATAAATATGGCAATTTTCGAAGTAGAATTAAATTTCAATGCTTGAAATTTAATATTTTTGAAAGTATTTTTTTTTTAATTTTTGAAATTGAGCCTAAAGGCCGTAATCTTGTTTGTTTCGCATTAAATTGTGTTAAAAGAAAAAACTATTTTCGTTATACACAAGTAAATAAAAAGTTGTCATAAATAACGATAATCGTAAAAAATGTCGTATAAAATGTTAAATTGTCTCTTGGTGTGTTTGGTTACTGTAATTTTGGAATTTAATCACTTAATCTAGAAAACCATTTCGCAGGTCTTCTTTGGTGTAATTTCTACAAAAGGGGTCAGGGAGTGGGAAAAGGGGATTTTAGTGTTTTCTCGTGCGGATTTTCAGTATAAAGGAACATTCGAGGATGCGCGACCCATAAACATAAAAATCTTCGCGTATACTAGGAATTTCAAGCATTCGGACTTTTGTGCATTCTTTCTCCCATTTCAACATTCTTCGGCGTTCTTCTTTTATTTACCTTTATTTTATTTTTTTTCTACAATTTTCACGCTTTGTGCATATAATCAGGTGGCAATGCTGATTTACCAATTAGAATGTTTCAAAGCAAAAAAAATACATCAGGGTTTTTGTTAAGTTTAGAAAATTCTGATGTGGAATTTTTTTTTGCTTGTGAAATATTTTGTAGTTTGTACGGTTTCTAGATGGAATAGTTAAAAGTACAAATGAACATCGAGAGTGAATTTTACGCTTATAATAATAATGTTTATACAAATGCTTTAATCAGTGAATTAAAGCGCAGTGTTTGGCTTTTATCCATCTTTGAGGTTCTCGTCGGAGAATCTTATCGGCGTCTTTTATATGTATGTATGTGTATAATAGAAGGAGACTTTATCGGGCAAAGGGAAATCCACTTTCTCGGATTAACTTTCTGTAAGACTTTGTAAAGTTAATTTTACTTCTAAGCTAACCCTTTTAATAGAAAATAGGTTTTTTTCGGATAAAAAGTACAACAAAGAGTTTAGACAATTTTAATTTGAATTAGTGAGAAGTCCGATAATGCAAATTAGTAAGAATTATAATTATAATTATAATAATTTTGGAAGATTGTTTATATTTATTGCTTCCTCATGGAGAAAGTATTTTTATTATTTGTTGTCTTGATTTTTCTAATAATTTAAATTCATTTTCAGCCGACCGAGTGACGTATTCAATTGCTGTGGAACATTTCAATCAAGGAACCTGGACCACTGCCTGGATTTTCCAGAAATTGCGCCGTTGGAGTCATTACGTTCCGGTGAGTACAATTTTCTTTACTTTTTTCAGTTAGAAAATTTACTAAAAATTAATTTAAATTTTCACTAATTTGAATTAGTGGACATTGAAAAGGGCAATAATGAGTAAATGTGCAAATGGAATCTGTATTATTAGTTTCAAAAAAAGAAAAAAAAATTATCCGACTAGTTTGACTCGGGTTTCAATAAATCTGGGAAATCCGATTAGTAGGTGGATTTCTTTGCTTCATATTGAGAAACTGGAGAAGGAATAATGATAATATGATAATAAAATAATAAAATTGGGGAAAGAGATGATTTTGATTCTGATGGAATTTATATATGTTCCTATTTTTGATTCCGAGATATAGTACAAGTCTTTGTTAGAGAGGAGAGGTTTCGAGAAATAGAGATTTCAAATTGGAGATTATATGACATTGCTTAGGGCACAACTGGGAGTTTGGAAATTCGATAAACGTTTCCATATAGAATTTCTCTGCTCGTTCATTTGAAGCTTCGTTTTTATGGATCACTGGACAGTCTTTTAATATTATAACGACAGTAATCTCGACCAATGATGTCCTCTTTGGGAATTTCTTCTTCCAATGGCTCCATACCCTCCTTTGCCATTTGATCTCTTACCTGAAAATAACAATCATTGATTTTCTTTAATTTTTCCATCTATTTTAATATTATTTTTGTCATGTATTTTTAAATTCGCTACTTCTACTGGATTTTATTGTCAATCGTGTAAAGGAAATTTGAATCTAGGACAGTTTTTTTTCTAATTAGGGATGTTTCTAATTCATGGATTGAATAATCTGTAAATATTTAATATTGTAAAATAAACAGGTGATTTTATTAATCAATGTGTATATCGGTAGTTTGGTTTCATGTGGAAGGATTAAATTTAAATTTCATGATGCTTTCATCGTTAAGTAATTAATTGTTGGCTTTATAGACAACTGTGTTAAATATCACGGATATCGACTACTGATTGTTACAAAGTGTCCCTCGTTTTTTTTTTTTTTTTTTCTCTCTTGTTGAGAAAAAAAAGCTGCACACACTGGTTAGGGATTTTTGTGGTAAAAAATCGCACTCGTTTCTATTTAAGTAAAAAAAGGAAAAAATCGCTATTCTCGTATATCACGCGTGCTCTGTACGAGGGGGCCATCAATTTTAGGTAAGCCCATTAACCTCTTCCGAGCGTAACTCGTCCAGAAGTAGAGGAATCGTGTGTGGAGTGGGAAAGTGCAGGAAAAGAGTGCCGAGCGTGTGCAACCGATGTCTACACCTATTTTTTTTTTTTTTTTTTTTTTTTTTTTCTCTTTTTCGTTTAGAATAATCAATATCTATATGCATATAGACCATCACTTGTAATCTCCCGACCGATTTAAAGTCAACACATTTGCATATTTTCCCCTTATTCGAAAGTGGAAAAATGCTTTTGAAAATTGCTATTTCAATTTTATGTCACTTTCATATTTAAAGTCCATCTGGTATTTTTTCTTTTCCTCGATGAAAAAAATTGAATTTGTATATAAAGAAATTTGTTTCTTTGTTTTCGAATTTTTTCGCATCCATTTTTCTTTAAATATAGTTTCAATTAATTAACTTTACGTACAAAAGTTGTGGAAGAAGAAATATTTATTTCATTTGATATTTTAATATTAATATATTTAAAAATAAGAACGTTTCATTTTCATTCATAATATGACAATTTTTAAACAAGTATCGGCAAGTTAAGAAGAGATATTTTGCAAATTTAATGAAAATATCTTTTGTAATAATTAAATTTTATTGATTTTGAGAACACGCTATTGGGGCATTTGTGACAGAATATTAAATATATATAACATACGTTTTACATTATGTACTAAAATATTAAAAGGATACATTTTTCATAAAAGAATATATAAATTTTTTTTTCTGCGTGAAACTGAAAAACACAAATATTACATTATACAAGAATATTGAGTGCGAAGTTTGGTATACATGAACCTTTTAAAATTATATGGCTATTGACAAATTTTTCATGCTTTTAAAATTTTATTTATAACGTAAATCTGCGTTGGCAATTTTAATGTTTCTTTTTGAAAGCCTTTTTTTAGAAACAAAAAAAAATTACTATCTAGTTTTAAATAAATAACATCAAAATAAGATATATTTACTTTTATGAAAAAATTTTTATAGACTTGTATATAAATATTTATTATACATTCGTAATGCGAAAGAAAGAAAATTTTTTCATAAAAGTAGAAAAGAGAAAAATATTTTAAAAGTTAAATTAATGTCGATTTTATTAATATAGACTTTTTATGTTGCGTTCTTAATATGTTATACACAATATTTTTATGTATAGACATTTAAATCGTGGCTTTAATTAAAATCGAGTCAATAAATTTTAATTTTTAATTAAAATACGTTCTTTGTAACAAAAAGTAATTACGTTTCACAACAAATGTTAAAAGGGGATATTAATGGACTTCTTTTATAATGGAAGTAACAAAATTGAAATAGCATTATATTGTACTAGAGGAAATTTAGTTCAGGTTCATGCTCAAAGGTCGACATTGGGGATTTCAATTATATAAATGGCTGCCCAATTATTTCTCTAGAAAATTTAGTTGGCAATTACATAGAACTAAAGGTTTTTGAATTTCAATTAGATATAATACAGGAATTAATTTTTCTTTTTATGTAGAAAATTAGGCATATGGAGAATTTTCAATTTTTAATCATGTTCGCATTTATTTTATCTAATAGAAAATAAATAATCTATTAAGGAAAAATCTGACGGGACAGTCAAAATAAGTTAGTCGAATTCTATATTTTCAATTATAGAAATTATTTAATAAAAAATCATTTTAGTCGAAGGGTTAAAAATTTAATTTTTGACATTTTAAACAATTGAACGTTGCATTTAGATGAAAATTACATAATTTTGTCAGTAAAACGTTTTTGTCCTATATTTTGTTACTTATTCGTTTTTTATTGAAATTGTATAATTTTTATTTAAATGCAAATTTTAATTGTTTAAATTGTTGAAAATTAAATTCAAAACACATTTACAATTTACATTGATTTTTTTATTCGAAATAATGTAAAAATATGGAGTTTTAGTAAATTTTGTTTCGATTGTTTGTCGGATTCTCCATTAAAAAATTGTTACTATTTGGATTTCGTTTCTTTAAAAAATATTTTTTATTAGAAAGGAATAAATTTAAAAAAATGGAAATTAGGAAAAAAATTTATTTCTTTGTAATACAGAAATGATTGATTCAATTAGAGTTTATTTGTTTTAAATAAAAATTATTTGTTTCAATTAAATATTTATTTGATAATAGATAAATAATTGGTTATTTGAATCAAATAAATTTTGTTTTCAGTGTAGGATTTGAAAAATTTTCAAATAAATTGTTGCCAAGAAAGAATTCTTAATTTCAGAATAAATTTTCTTTCGTTTGTATAAAAGGAAAATGGAATATTTTTGATGCATTGTTTCTTTTTATGGGGAAATACTTGCAAGTTTCTTTGAATTAAAATAACGCGCAAGACAAGCTGGTAGATTTACGTAAGTGCACAGAGCTTACGCACATGAACAATACATAAATTCATGGAGCAACCCATTTGTCGCGGTAGACAAAGCATTCTCACTATCATGCTGAGGAAGAGGCTGAAAGCGATACGCAAGCCGCACATTGTGCTCCATCATCCTACGTGTGAGCTTGCTATTCACGTGCGAAACATGCACGTGAAGTTTGTGCAGATTGCTTTGAACATTTTTGTCTAATATTTGTTCCTACTAACTTTTATATTTAGAAAAAAAAATGAATAAATTCGATGGAGTACAATTTGCGCAACAGTCCTTTCACACGCACACACAAACAAAGAATTTATTTCATTTGTGTACATTTGAAAAAATGTTTGTTAACATTTATATTGTTTGCTGTTATAAACTTTTTTAGTTTTTGAAATAAAAGGAGAAAAAAATTTCATATACAACGAAATAAAATTTTATTCTTTTATACATGAAACAAATATACACAATTTAAATTTGAATCAGGGAAATTTCACTGGGTGAAATTGTTGGAATATATCAACTGAAGCACTTTAGTAAGATTTCCAGTGAGATTTAGTTATATTTTATACTGTAAACGAGGAGAATTATTAGTGATTTTAATAGTAAAAATTGCTTTATTGATGATAAAACAGATTTGATTGTTTAGTAATAATTCTGCTAGTTTTCATTGGAATTACATAGTGTTTCAATTGATATCTCTAAATCTGAATTAATAGCTAAAATTTTAACCAATTATTACAAATTAGTCACTGTCTTTTTCTTTTCAAATTAGTCAAAATTTACTAATAAATTAGTAGATAAAATTTTTTTTTTACTATTTTTGCTTTTGAATTGGTTTAAATTTACCAATGAATTTGTAGAATAAATTTTATTATTATTATTTATTAGTGAAATTTAACTAATTCAGAAGCAAAAATCCAGTCACTAATGTAAATCAGTTAAAATTTTAGCTACTAATTCAAATTTAGAGTAAATTGCAAATATTTTACCTGGTGAAATTGATTTAAATTGAAAGAGCGTGTAAAATAAATAATAATAATTCAAATATTTGTTTAAACTTAATACCAGTTTCTGTATAGAAAAAAAAATTATTCTGAAATTAAGAGTATTTTCTTTCTAAATTTGAATTAGTAAAAATTTTAACTAATTTTAATTAGTGACTAACTTTTTGCCTTTGAATTAGTATTACGAAAATACTAAATAGTAAAAAAAATTTTTTTTACTATTTATTACTAAATACTAAATACTAAATAGACAAAAAATAGAAAATAGAAAATAGAAAATACTAAATAGTAAAAAAAATTTTTTTTTACTATTTATTATTTTATTATAAAATAGTAAAATTTTATTACAGAAAAATTGAAATAATTCAAAAGGCAGAAAGTCAATTATTAATTGAAATTAGTTAAAATTTTTACTTATTTAAATTTAGAGCTTGTTTATTATTTTTACTTAAAATTCTTGCGAATGTTTACCTGTTCCACGGCTTTGAAGACACGAATTAAATTTAAGCCTGCGAGTTTTTGAATGTCTCTTTCCGACCAGCCTTTCGCGAGTAATTCGGCAAATAATTCAGGATATTTGCTGACATCTTCTAAACCAGTAGGTGTTCTAAAACAAAAAGCCATTACTACATTAATTTAAATTTAATTCCCAACGGTGTATTTGTGAGGATATAATGTATATACATAGATAGAATAATATTCGTAGAGTCTTATTCCTGTCTGACTGTATATTGTTTTACTCCACTGGTGAAAATGTAATTTGTTTTAATGGTACTTCGAAAATTAATATATATATTTAGTTTTAGTTCCTTTATTGTCTTCACTTGTGTATAAAACGTGTATAAAATGTACGTTTTCAAAATTGGTTTTCAAAATGGGTTTTCACATTAAATACGGAATATAAATTAATTTAATAATGCGCAAATTTTTCCACGTACGTTTATTCTATTAGAATTAAAATAGTTTTTTCATGTTTTTAATTTTCATGAGGTATTAATATTTTATTTTTCCGATATTATCTTCTTGTCCTGAGATAAACGATACACTTACAAATGAAAGGGATCTGGTTTTTTTTTTATATTAAAACGGGTGAGCATATAGCGAGTGAGTTAAGCCCTCATTTATTATAAACGATTTAAGAAATTGACAGAGTAATCGATAGAGTTTTACTTGAAGCGTAAAATTTCCGGCGTTATAAATTTTGTGCAACAAAGTGTTTTTTTGTTGTTGTTGTTGATAATTTCTTCTTTATTTGTTTAAAAAAATACGAATATATGGAGAAAAAATTTTTCGATGTCTTCCACAAATTTATGTTTGAAAATTAGGAAAAAAAAAGTGAAAAATGATTGTAATTTGATTTTTTTATAGTGTCTGACTATAGGACGGATTTTACTACTTGAAATCACGTTTTCTCCTTTTTCTTTGAATATATTTTCAAATTAGCGGTAAGAACTGATTTATTTGGAAAATTAACTAAAAATTCCGGTAACTAATCCAATTAGTCAAATTTGACTATTTTTTGAAATTATTTTTCTACTAATAATTATTTTTCTACTAATAATTATTTTTCTACTAATAATTAGTTTTTTACCAATAATCAGTTTTTTAGTAATTGTTGAAGTAAAAAGTCAGCCGAGATTTTACTAACAATTAGTTGAGTTTAACTAATTCAGATTTTAGTAGAAATTTCACTATTTGAGTCAATAACTGACTTTTTGTCATAATAATAATAATTATTATGATTTATATAATTATTATATCAGTTATTTTTAACTGATTCTAATTTATCCAGAATATACATGAATCATAAATATTGAAAGTAAATTTTCTGAACATAATTATTATAAATTATTCGCACTATTATTTAAATGAAATATCAACCTAAAAATTTACATTTTCATGAATGTTGAAAAAATTTTTTTCCACCAGGAATTTGAATATATATAGTTGAAATTGTCACTAATTAAATTAAAAGTTACATTTCATTTCCTCTCGCTTGAATTCTGTTATTCCATAAAAATGTCATTTATAGCGAGATTCTCTCTTTATTTTTTTTTTTTTATGTCTGTCTATGTGTGTACGTATATTGGAGACTGGAGAATTAATAATGTGCTTTCTCACATGAATTTTATTTTTAATAGCTGACTGAATAGAATGAGGTAGCTTTTGTCTCGTAGTTTCGAATGCGTAACTTCGCAACGGTTAGATATTAAAGTTTCATGAATGGTCGTGAAGAGAGAGAGAGAGAGAGAGAAAGAGACGGGAGTGATGAGGCAGTAGGTTTGTGTAAATGTGTTGGTGCGTGCACGATGAATTTGGTTAATGTTTGTTAGTCATGAGGCAGTAAGGCATGAGTTGGTTTGGAACGTTGCATACTGAAATGGCTAAACTTGATATAACCCAACGCGCGTTGTGTGTGCATGTGATGACGACATATCCTTCGCTGCGAGTTTCAGGTTTCGTGTCCGTGCTTTGGGATCGGTTTTGGCTTGAGGTCTCTTGTGGAAATGGATGTAGGAAAGGGGAGGAAGGGGACTTATTCATGGCATGTCGTGACTGAATTTGGCAGTTATGTGACCGCTTGTATTTATCGAGTGTCTGTGGTTCATGTCCCTCAATCGTTTCTATAAATAGACCACCAAACACCGATTACCAATATAGTCAGAAAGGAGCCATTAATGATCTTCACTGTTGAAAAATTAAAGAGGCTTATTCTGCATGTATTCCTAATAATACACAAATGATCCATTTGATCCCATGTATTTGTTTGTCAAATTTGTATTTATCTCCTCATGGGAAATCATCAGTGCCGACAAATTTTGATTTCACTATTATGGAAATAGGAGGGAAAATTCAATTACATATGTGTCTAAAGTTAGAGCAAGTTGCTGTCAATCAAATTTGGCTAACATGTCCAATATTTTTCCATATATAGAATCTGTCCAAAAATAAAAGGAAATTGATTCAATCCAACAGAGAAAACCTAGGGATCAAAACGTTGCAAAATGATACCCGCGTTTTGGATCAATTTGTAGAATGATTCTTCTTTCTTGGATCATTCTACAAATTGATCCAAAAAGCGGGTATCGCCACGTTTTGATCCCTCTAGGTTTTCTGTAAAAGAATATGTAAAAACTCGGATCATTTCCTCATGATCTTCTTTTTTCTTCATTTAGGAATGAAATGGAAGTTATAAAACTCATCCCTTCGTATATTAGTTAATGTTATATTATGCGAATGTCCATTTACTTAACCACTCTCTTAAAGTCGTTTTCGAAACGTTCTTGTAGTTTGCTCGGGAAGAAGAGATATATAGAGCTAACGAGATGAAGTGGGTTAAAGGGAAACTGAAAGCTCTTATCCGAGTGAAATCCTATTCGGACCTTCCACCGGAAGGAGCGAAAGGCTGTATTTCATTATTTCTTGAGGGAAAAAAAGTGGGTCAACCTGGAAATAGGTTGTGAAAAGGTCTGTGAGCAGGAATATAGTTAGACGGTATATATATCTATATGGAAAGACCGTTGTGACTCTCTGGGTTTTAGAAGTGGTTTGGGGAAGGAAGAGACACGCGCACATGCTCAATAAGCTTTTACGTGAGATTAAAATTCATATTACAGTGTAAGGTTCGTGGCTGGGCGTTATTGCTATAAGTCTGAATGCAGAGGGTACCTTGGTTGGTTCACTTACGGGCGAGAGAAGTAGGTGGGTATATCTAAGGCCGACACAGGACTTTAATGTAATAATTACCATTAATTATCCTCGACCCTTCTCTCTCTCTCTCTGCCTGCTTCTGACCTTTCCAGACATCGTATAATGTTCTCCAATATTGCACTTGTGAATTCCTTCACAACCAGTCTTTTCTGACAAGAGATTTTGCTGCTGAAAATTGGGTTACTCGAAAGATGAAAGTGCTAATGTGACTGGAAATTTCCATAGAGAAAGAAGCAGGGGATTTCTTTTCATCTTGCTTCAGATTATAGGAATTTGTTATGTTTTAATTTTGCTTTTGAAAAGAGTCAGTAATAGGAATCCCGTGTAGAAATCGACAAGGTATGCCTGAAATTATTGGGCCTAAAATATGGTCTTACCTTGGCAGTACGAGTTAATATAAGTTGGTTCTACTTTGACCCGATTAGGATTTTATTCTGCAAATTTTAAATATTTTATTATATAAATTTTATAACAACTTGGAAAATTAACTCTTGAGTCTATAAAACTGATCACTCAAATATTAACTTCCTAGTAAACTAGTTTCCTTTGAAGAATTCCAGAGTAGGTGGAAAAAAATTCCCTTTATATACGTCAAAGATAGTTGTAATACTTTGTTCACTTTTTTTCCCCCCTCTTTCTACTCGTTGAGGTTATTTCTAGATGCCTTTATAGAATGAAAATCTCTGAGCCTCCGAAGAACGTTGCAAATTTCAATTTCTTCTTAAGTACGTTTAATCGAGTTTAAGTGTAATGTTAATGTAGGCAGAAATGTAATTTAAAATTAAATTCAACGGAAAAGAATGCTGGATAAAAGGAACATTTACTTTTGTGTGTGTGTGTGTGAGTTGGTAAAGAAATATCTCAATTACAATTTACTTACATTAGTAACTAACTCTCATTATTTTCAAGAATCAATATTAAAGAACTGATGGGTTGGGGAGTAGCTATAGGAAATTATGTCTTTTCAAACTAAGTGTATTTTCAATTTTCATCCAATGAGTTGAAGCGGCAGAACAAGAGTGGCTAAGACAGCTTTGGAATGGATAAAGTAGAGAGAGAGAGAGAGAGAGAGAGAAATAAGGGCATGAAAGCAGGTAACGATTCCTGCTACTCAAGAGCAGCGTAAAATTTAATCTAACTGCAGAAGATTAGTTTCTTGGTCAAATAAGAATCTGAAGATTTCTTCTACTTCTTTTCTGGCAGAAGGAACTTTATTTTTCTCTCTTTTATTGTGCGCGAGGTTTATTATTATTATTATATTTTCCAATATGATAAAATTATAAACTTATTTTGCAATAAGAAAGATGGTTGGAATTTTTTTTTTTTATCATTAATTTTTGGCTATTTGGGAATAGAAATCTTTTGAGATGAATAGATTTTTGCTAAATTTTAGAATAGCTAAACATTTTAGACTTGCGTTGTTTTTTAATATACTGTATTCTTGAATTATTCACGAGGGTTTGTAACATTTTGGACACTTGGCATTTCTAATTTGAAACTAAATATTCAACAGTCGGATGAACTAGTTAGAAGAAATTGATCAAAACAAAGGAGCAGTTGTGTGCTTGCAATTAGGTTTACAAGCCAAACGGTGTGTTTATATTCAAAGCAAGCAGAGAGTCCTTGTCTGGAATTACAAATCAAATGCGTCATAATTCAAAATTCGTGTATAAATTTATTCTTAACTGGTTGATTATATTTTTGTTTTGACTTGTTTCTTTAATTCGGAATTTAAAACAGTATTTATATTAAATTTTCTCCATTTTCAGGTGACCATTTCTACGCAAGGATGCGAAACTACTTCTGGAGGAGATCTGGTTCAAAAGGAGGAAGATTTGTCGCAGAGCTGGTCCAAACGAAGGAGGAGGATTCGTCGCGAACCTGCTCTTGGGAAAGAGCTGATCCAAAGCAAGGAGGAGCTGCTTTTGGAAAAGAGCTGATAAGGAGGAGGATTCGTCTGCAGTTCAATGATGGTCCAGGAGAAGGAACCATCTTCTCTTTGGAAAGAGGAAAAGCTGTCATCGTACCTTTGTCACGTCGTGAAAATCCTCCATTCGTAAGTCTTTTTTCTCATTTGTTAATTTTTATAACAAATTAAAAAATTGATTTAAAATTTTGTTTAAAATATGAATAAATTGTGATTTTTAAAATAATTTGATTTTTTAATTTTTTTTTCAGAACAACCTGAAGGACGGTATGATGTGGACGAAGAAAAGAGGCCCCTGCATATTGTGCTCTTAGGAAAGAGTTGATCCAAAGCAAGGAGGAGCTGCTCTTGGAAAAGAGCTGATAAGGAAGAGGATTCGTCTGCAGTTCAATGATGGTCCAGGAGAAGGAACCATCTTCTCTTTGGAAAGAGGAAAAGCTGTCATCGTACCTTTATCACGTCGTGAAAATCTTCCATTCGTAAGTCTTTTTTCTCATTTGTTAATTTTTATAACAAATTAAGAAATTTATTTAAAATTTTGTTTAAAATGTCAATAAATTATGATTTTGAAAATAATTTGATTTTTTAATTTTTTTTTCAGAACTGCTCTTAGGAAAGAGTTGGTCCAAAGCAAGGAGGAGCTGCTCTTGGGAAAGAGCTGATAAGGATGAGGATTCGTCTGCAGTTCAATGATGGTCCAGGAGAAGGAACCATCTTCTCTTTGGAAAGAGGAAAAGCTGTCATCGTACCTTTGTCACGTCGTGAAAATCCTCCATTCGTAAGTCTTTTTTCTCATTTGTTAATTTTTATAACAAATTAAGAAATTTATTTAAAATTTTGTTTAAAATGTCAATAAATTATGATTTTGAAAATAATTTGATTTTTTAATTTTTTTTTCAGAACTGCTCTTAGGAAAGAGTTGATCCAAAGCAAGGAGGAGCTGCTCTTGGGGAAGAGCTGATAAGGATGAGGATTCGTCTGCAGTTCAATGATGGTCAAGGAGAAGGAACCATCTTCTCTTTGGAAAGAGGAAAAGCTGTCATCGTACCTTTATCACATCGTGAAAATCCTCCATTCGTAAGTCTTTTTTCTAATTTATTAATTTTTATAACAAATTAAAAAATTGATTTAAAATTTTGTTTAAAATATGAATAAATTGTGATTTTGAAAATAATTTGATTTTTTAATTTCTGTTTTCAGAACAACCTGAAGGACGGTATGATGTGGACGAAGAAAAGAGGCCCCTGCATATTGCTGTACTGTTTAAAACTGGAGGTAGTACAGCAATATACTCCCGACCTGTGCAGATGTGCGTTAAGC
>JUFY01022700.1:0-15584 GCA_001855655.1 Leptopilina clavipes
AAAGTGTTTAGTGAAGAGGGGAAGAAAAAGTGGGAGATACGGTAGGAGTAACTTTCATTTGGGTTAGATTGCTGTGGACGAATTTGAGTTTTCTGAGCATACTAATACATATGCAACGTAAATACGTTGTAAAGTAAGCATGTGTTAGTATGCGCAGAATACTCAAATTCGTCTTTCGCACTCTAACCCAACTACAAGACCCCTCCTGCCGTTACTACGGCATTTCTTGCCCTCCCCACTACTACAGTTCGCTCTCCTGGTATCTAGTCTTCTTGACTTAACATTTAAATCAAAATAACTTCTGCTCATTTTCGTCTGCTAGGGTTGGAAAGTTTCAAGAATTGAACGACGAATTGAAAGTTCAAAAAGTAGCGGCAAGAAAATTTAAATTAAATTTAACCATTCTCAATTTGTGTTTATTTTTTTATTTATAACTAAGAAAATAATTTTTATAATAATATAAATATAATTCATAATTTTTTTTCTTAAAAATTTCTATATATTATTTTTATATTACATTTACAATAGAGTATAGTTATATTATGTTATATTGTATATTATATTATTATAATTTTAATTATAATTAATAATTTTCTAAAATATTACTAAGTAACTAAATGGCTTCTCTAGAAAGGGCCAAGATAGGACCAAATTAAGAAATGTTAACGAGTACTGCCAAGTTAGGACCATCTTAGGGCCAATTATCAATTTTGGCATACCTTGGGGATTTCCACACGGGCGCAGATAGAATAATGGAGAATTAATAACAATTATATCAGTAACGTAATTAATCGAAAAATATTTCAATATCCGTTCTATGATTCATATCTTTATTTTACTTTTTTTGTATATTGTTAACTATTTCTTTTATTATTAACTATTGTTTTACTTTTCTTAATTAATTAATTTATCATTCTTTAATTATAGTTTTTTAGTATTTTTTCACTGGTTCAGATTTGGGGAATGTTTTTAATTTTTGCTGCTATTAATAGGCTATATAATGAGGGAAGTAAAAGTTAAAATCTACTTGCTTTTGAATAAAGTTTATATTTTCCAAGTAAGCCAAGCCGCTTTAAAGTTTAAAATTAGTGTAACACCTGTTACTTTTCTATATACCACCTGTCTATTACAGAAGCAGCGTCTCGTCAACCTTACAACAAAGAGTGAGTACAAATTATTTTTATTTTACTTGCTACCTTGATGCGAATCGAGATTGAAAATCCCTCTTCCGAAACTTAATTATAATTAATAAATTTACCTGAGATGGTAAAATTTAGTCCAAATTAAAACAAAAAAAAATTAAAGATATCAATGATTATAGCTATATATGTAATAAAAAAGTGAAACTATACAACAATTGATGAATTATTACTATTAAAACAACTATTAAGTGTATTTATTTATTGTTATTTGTCATGGTAACTTCAATAATTAGTAGTTCAAATTATTAGTAGCTTCAACTAATAGTAGTTTTAATCATTGTTAGCTTCAATTATTAGTAGCTTCAATTAATAGTATTTTTAATCATTGCTAGCTTCAATTATTAGTCATTTCAATTATTGGTAGCATTAGTAACAGGTAAATTTAGTCATTGGTTGCTTTTATTATTGATAGTAATATTCATAAATAGCTTCAATTATTAGTAGTTTCGGTTATGGCTAACTTTAACTTTAATATAGTATTTTCAATTAGTATTATTAAATTTAATTAATAGTAGTTTCAATTATTAGTAGCTTCAATTAATAGTAGTTTTAATCATGGTTAGCTTCAACTATTAGTAGCTTCAATTAATAGTAGATTTAATCATTGTTAGCTTCAATTATTAGTAGCTTCAATTAATAGTAGTTTTAATCATTGCTAGCTTCAATTATTAATCATTTAAATTATTGATAGCATTAGTAAGAGATAGATATAGTCATTGGTTGCTTTTATTATTGATAGTAATATTCATAAATAGCTTCAATTAATAGTAGTTTTGGTTATGGCTAACTTTAACTAATATAGTATTTTCAATTATTATTATTAAATTTAATTAATAGTAGTTTCAGTCGTTTGTAGCTGTTAATGTAGTTTAGATATTTGATAGCTTTAATTAATAGAAGTTTAAGTTTCAACACATTGGTAGCTATAATAAATAGTAGTTTTAATCACTGATAGCAGTAATAAATAGTAGTTACAATCACTAATAGCTTCAATTATTAGTAGCCTCAATTTATAGAAGATTCAATAATCAATAGCTTCAATAATTAGTAGTTTTGGTTACAATAATTAATAATTTCAATTAATAGTAGTTTCAGTTATTAGTAACTTTAACTAATACTAGTTTAAATTATTAGTAGCTTCAATTTATAGTGGTTTCAATCATTGATAATTTCAATTAATAGTAGTTTCAGTTATTAGTACCTTCAATTAATAATAGTTTCAACTATTATTTGTAGCATTAATAAAAGGAAGATTTAGTCATTGGTAGCATTTATTAATAGTACATTTATTTAATGGATAGCTTCAATAATTAGTATTTTAAGTTTTAATAATTGGTACCATTAATAAATAGTAGTTTTAAATACTGATAGCTCTAATTATTAGTAGTTTTTTACTCTTTGTAGTTTCAAGAATTGATAATTTCAATTAATAGTAGTTTCAGTGATTGGTAACGTTAAATAATAGTAGTTTAAATTATTAGTAGCTTCAATTAATAGTGGTTTCAATCATTGATAATTTCAATTGATAGTAGTTTTAGTTAACGGTTACTTCAATTAATAATAGTTTCAATTATTATTGATAGCATTAATAAGAGAAAGATTTAGTCATTGGTAGCATTTATTAATAGTACTTTCAATGGATGGCTTCAATAATTAGTAGTTTAAGTTTTAATAATTGGTACCGTTAATAAACAGTAGTTTTAAATACCAATAATTTTAATTCTTAGTAGTTTTTTACTCTTTGTAGTTTCAATAATGGATAATTTCAATTAATAGTAGTTTCAGACTTTCAGTTATTGGTTACTGTAACTAACTGTAGTTTGAATTATTAGTTTCTTTAATTAATACTAGTTTTAGTCGTTAGTAGCATTAATAATTAGTATTTTAAGTCCTTGATGGCTGTTATAATTACTCTAATAATTGGTTGTTTTAATCATTAGTAGTTCCAGTAATAATAACTCAATTAAAAATATTCTTTACTTGATGAGTTATTCAATTTAGTTATCATTGATCGAAACTGTCATTAACTGAAGCTATATAGGTAGTTTTGGTCAATGGTAACAATTAAAAATAATTTGTTAATAGTAACAAATAAATTTCCATTAATGACAATTTAATTCGGTGATAATTTCATTTAGTAGTATTCCTAGTATTATAATTACTAGATAGATTAACTCAACAATTTAATGAATAAATTGTTCCGTATTCTAAGATTGACGAACGATATCTTATCGATAGAGTATCGATAACGTAGAAATCCGGAGGACATCAACAACACCTTTTGGGGCCTGAAATGAATGCTTCTTGTGCTCTTGTGTATAAGAGAGAGAGATTCCTTTTTATCGTCTCAGGGCCTGATCCTTTTTCTTGCGGGCCTCACGAGTTATCGCGATGGTGGGGAGAAATGGGCCTTTACGGGCCTTACCTTCCATCCACTCCCACCTGGCGTCTCTCACTTATGTGCCACCTTCATTCTTCTCTTCCTACAGCAGTGGCGTCTGTTTGCGGGCGCGAGTCTTGATGAAAAGAAAAGACAATTAGACGTTTCGACGTCGGTATCAATTTAATTACGTCGGGACGTCTACACTTTGGCCGTGCTTCCGGAAGTGCCTCCGGTACCAGATATTTCTCTCACAGTACCAAAATTCAATTTCCGACACTCGCTCCACTTCAAAATAACACACATATATATAAATGTATGTACAGTGATAATGAAAGCGGACTATAACATTCCTTGAAAGGAGAGAGAGAGAGATAGACTGCGGGTGTATAAATCGAAATCAGTTTTGATAGAAAAATTTCATAAAATCAACTTTGTTTTCCTCCGATTTTTATCCAAGTGTTTCATAGATTTTCAGATCGTAAATTTTAATTCAAAGCAAGTATTTCGGTTTGTAATTTAGAGGAAAAATAAAAAAAAAAAAAACTGTGAAACAGTGAAAACAGTGAAACATTAAAAAAAATGAGAGGGAAATATTTGAATTTGAAAAAATATTAAGTGACACAAAAAATGAAAAATATAAAAGTGCATCACAATTTGAAAGCAAGTGTATTTTTTTGAATGAAAAAAAATGTGAAAATTTAATTTTACTTCAATTATCCACTCCACGTGAAGTTGTATGTTTTTATTAATTATTATTGGCTAAAGGAATTTCCGATTTTCTTTTGCATTTGAGCTTCTGAGTGTTAAGATGAGATTTATCAGCATAGAGGAATGTGCTAACCACCAGTTTTGCATGTGCAGCATGCACGAAATGCAAAGAAACAGGTAAGAAATTTTTGCAGAAAATATATATACTATACACTATTACACATATACACATGATGCTTTACTGAAATTATCGAGGTGTGATATGAAAGAATATGTTTTGCTTTTGCGATGAAGATAATTAGAGATTCTGCTAAATTGAAGATATATAGTTAATCAACATATATTTTACACCATTATCCCCTACAAATAGAATCAAGAAAAAGAAAGAGAATACAGAAAAAATATTTCTCCATCCCGGCAACTTTTGTTTTTTTAAACCCCTACTCCCCCTTTCCCCCCAGTCAATGACATTCGATTTTTATAAATTGCGAAAAACCGGCTATTGAGATTTAAAAGGATAAAGAAAAAATTGAGCCAATAAAATAAAGACGCATGTATGTCTTTGACATTTCACTATATAGACGCAGGATTCTTTAATACAAAAAATGTAAATCCATCTCTGTGGAAAAAAAAATATATTCATTTTAAAATTCATGGATCATTAATTACTCTGATCCTGATCCCCCTTCGTTTTTTCCCCCGATATATACTTCTTTAAATTTTTTATATTTAAATTTAAAGGAATAATTTTCTTTTATTCTATCGAATATTTCTTCTAAATCTTCTGAAAAATCTTTTTTCCGGCTTTTATATTTCTCGTGAGTGTATATAATATATCTTCAATATGATTTATGGGTCTTTCATGATATGCGTTGATTAAGGGCTTTTCTAAACTTGAAAATCAGCGAGGAGTGACGCTGAGAAATGTAATAATAATGATAATCATTTACATTATGCAATTATTATTCACTTGTTAGATTATTCAATAATGTGCGAATAATAATAATAATAATAATAATAATAATAATAATAATAATAATATTAATAATATTAATAATATTTCACAATAAATATAAATTCGTAATTAGTACTGCAAATTATTCTAAGAATTTTGCTATACATAATTTCTACTCTGAATAAATTTTATCTTTTATTGTTATCCCTCAATTATTTATTAATTTATTTATTTATTCAATTTAAATGACAATCAGTTAAAGCGAACATTACTTATCGGAACCATTAACTCAAAATATCGTTAATTAAAATGAATCAACATAAATAGCTTCAATTTAGTGATATAGCACTAATTAAAGCTATTAATTATTGAAAACTAAAAAGTTATTAGGGTTAAAAATTAATTGATTGAAAATAAACATGAATAGAAAATAATCAAATGAGTTACAATTTATTTAAACTGTGATTAATTATTAATTATCAAATATATTAGTAATGGAAGCTACTATATCATTAACTATAACTATAACAATTAATTGGATTGTTTACCATTAACAAAAAATAAAATTGATTTTAAATTCAGTTATCATTATCTAAAACGACCATTAATCAAAAAAAATATTTGTGAGTCTATTACAAGTCAATTGATAAATTTAAACAATATCAATGACTGAAGCTTTCACCAAAAATACTATGATTGTTATTTGTAGATTTAACTATTGATATAGCTTCAGTGAATAGTAGTTTGAATCATTGATATCATTAATAAATAGTAGTTTTAAATACTGATAGCTTAAATTATTAGTATTTTTTTACTATTTGTAGTTCAAAGACATCAATAGCTTTAATTAATAGTAGTTTTAGTCAATGGTACCTATCTGTTATGAATAGTAGTTCTAGTTTCAATCATTGGTACCATAAATAGTTTCAATTATTACTATTATTAGTCATTTCAGTAATTAATATCTATAATTAATAGTAGTTTAGGTAATGGTAATTTCAATTATAATAGTAGTTTCCTTTATTTAAAGCTTCAATTAATAGTAGTTTTAGTCATTGGTACCATTAATAAATAGTAGTTTCAATCACTGATAGCTTCAAATATTAGTAACATTTTACTATTTGTAGTTTAAATCATTGATTAGCTTCAATTTGTAGTATTATTAGTAACTTTTTACTATTATTTGTATTTTAAATCATTGATAGTTATATTTGTAGTATTTTTAGTAATTGGTAGCTTTTATTAATAGTAGTAGTTTAAGTTTCAATCATTTCAATCATTAAGTACCATTAATAAATGTAAGTTTTAAAAACTAATAGTTTCAATTATTAGAATTTCTTTACTCTTTGTAATTTCAATCATTCATAGCTTTAATTAATAGTAGTTTTAGTCATTAGTAGCTGTTATTAATAGTAGTTTAAGTTTCAATCATTGGTACCATTAATAAACAGTAGTTTCAAATATTAGTAGTTTCTATCAAGAATAGCTTCAATTAATAGTAGTTTTAATAATGGTAATTGCAATTAATAGTAGTTTCAATTATTGCAGTTTCAATTAATAGTAGTTTTAGTCATTAGTAGCTTCAAATAATAGTAATTTTTACTACTTGTAGTTTTAATAATTTGCAGCTGTTATTAATACATAGTAGGAAAAGTTTCGATAATTAGTACCATTAATAAATAGTCGTTTTAGTAATGGTAACTGCAATAATTAGCAGTTTTAATTAATTGTAGTTTTAGACATTGCTAGCTGTTATTTTAATCATTAGTTACTTCAATTTAGTAGTCTAAGTTTTAATCACTGGTAGCAGTAATAAATTGTAGTTTCAATCATTACAGCTTCAAATAATACACTAGTTTTAATTTTTGATATCATTATCAAGCAGTAGATTCGTTAATTGGAAAAAAATTTTCTTATATTTACAACAATTCACTAGAAGATATGAATAAACCTGTATTTACTATTATTTTTCCAATTTCATTATTTTCTATATTTCAAAAAAAATATATATATATATATATCATGTATCTATCCCCTATGAGTGTTAAAATTCCTGATCCGTTTTCTCCAACATAAAATTTAAACTTTAGCAATAAAAAAAGGTTCAAGTTGTCTGCGTAGGAGAAAAAAAATAAAGAAAAGGCACGTAACAAATGTCTTTTCCGTTTTATTATTATATTGGTGACTTCAACATCCAAACGTGGCTTTTACGATTCTAAATGGAAGACTTTGAGTCTTTCATTGTACCATTCCACATGTATACATATATATATATATATATATACCTACTCAATAATTATTCTCGGGGCATCAAATTCTTCCATACAGTTATTCTGTTTGTTCAGAATGAATGAGTGACGACAGGTATTTGATTTTAGATGTTTTAATTAGTGGATATATATTTGAAGAAATGTTTTATAACACAAGTATTTTGTGAAAATGGAGATTACATTATTAGATTCTAATTTCCTCTACTGCAAATTATTCATTACTAATGGAATATCCGACTTTTATATTTATTCGACTCTTGAGATAACATTAAAAGAGACATTCACCTTTTATATTTCGCTCGTTTCATCTGAAATCCTGAATCGTAAAGGGAAAAACATCTCCTCACAATAGTATAGACTAGTTTCACTATTTTTTTATTTTTATAGCCTCACGTAACAGCAAATCACAGTCTATTCGTATAAATTAGTCTTTATTCAATATTTGTTTATTTTTCTCCCATAACTTAAATAAGCAACAATCACGTTAATGCAGTGTAATACACCAATAATAATCGTAACATGTCCAAGATAAGAAAAGTTTATTCGAATCTATATGAGACAAACTAACCGAACCAGTTATTTCCCTAGTGCAAAATTTTACACTCAACGTGTATTAAAATCCTTTTTGCCACGGAGATTAAATAATTATACCTGTAAATTACCTTTAAGTATTCTCAACTCGAGAATCAATAAACAATTATTTATTCTTTATTTGTTCACAATTTATTAACCTTTGTTCAATATTATGCAAATATTATGAAGTTAAATATAATATTCAATATTTGAAATATTTAACTAAGGTTTAAATGTTTACTGCCATTTTTGTTCCATTTTTTAATATACTAAAATAAAATTTTTCTTTTCAACCAAATCAATCAATTGCTATACAAACCAAATAATTGTTTGACCAAAAGAATCATTCCAATTTTTCAATGATTAAAAACTTCAATATTCAGTTACAATTCAGTCAATTCAGTTATAATTATACAGGAAAAATTTTAATTGAAGCTATTTTATTTTGAAATATGAACAATAATAGGATTTCCCCGCGATGAAAAGGGAAGTTTCGCGATCAGGAAAACAATTTTTATCTCGTCAACAAGAAAATTTCTCGCGCGGTTTATGATCTCATTCCTTTAATCCGACACTATACAGATATACAGAGGGAGAGAGAGAGAAATAGGTGGAATATATAAGATTATAGCTTTTATTCTCGCATTTCTAAAAGGAAAAAAAAACTGAACTCTTGGAATATCGGACGTTCAATTGCTAGTGGGCTGGGAGAAAATAGCAATCAATATACAGTTATTTTTGAAAGCACACGACGTATATATGCGAAAATATAACATATATGCGCGCGAGATGTAATGATGCTGGATGATCCAAAGCATATTTTCTATACCGCACATAACATTCATGATCATTTAGAATTCTCTTCAATGAGAAGGGGAATTATGCTCGTTTATGTATAGCACAAAAAAAAAGTAAAAAAAAAACTGGGAATAAAAGAACGAGAGTAGATGGGAGAATCTTCATTGTTGCGTTTGGATTATCAATCTTCCGCATGTAGGAAGTTTGAGACAAAGTGTTAAGCATAATTCATATCGAGATAGAGCTGTGCCATGAATGGTTTATATTTTATTTTCCTTTTTTTGAGAGAAAACAAATGAAGTTAGTTATTGTGGATTTTTATGTTTGTAATTGAAAAGTACTTAATGATTGGAAAATAATTTTTATAACAAATAAATTTCGCTAATTTTCACCTTATTCGGTAATTAGAATATCTGTGCATTTTTATTTTGGATTTTCTTTGGCTTATTTTTTTTAGCATCGATGTCCTCATTTCAATTAGGAACAGTTTTAATTAGTGATAATTATATATTTGATAAAAAATTCAATCATTGATTGCTTCAATTAATGATGCGTACTTTCAGTCAACAGTAATTTCTCGGTAATTTTTCCAGCTTCAATCAATGATAGCTTCAGTTGGAAGGACCTTCAATTAAATTCGTACATTTTTTGCTATCTTTGGTTAATATTAGCTTCAATCATTGGTAGATTCAATTAATAACACCAGTTAAAAAGTTATTCTATATTATAATTGGTTATTTTTTAATCAAATAAATTTCTTTTTCAGTGTAAACCTATAAACTTAAATTGTAGCAGCAATGATAAACTAATTAGTAATTAGTATAATTAGTAATTATTAATGATGAACTAATTAGTAATTAGTATAATATTAGTATAATATTATAATATTATTATAATTAGTATAATTAGTAATTAGTTCATCATTGCTGTTACAATTTAAGTTTATAGGTTTTCACTGAAAAAGAAATTTATTTGATTCAAATAACCAATTACTTGTCTATTATCAAATGATAAATATTTACTTGAACCAAATGATTTTTATTTCAATCAAATAAACTGTAATTGAATCAATGGTAACTTGGTAACTAGCTATAGTAATTTTTTTTTATTTACTAATATTTGAATATTTTATTTATTTTAATTACTGCACTGAAAAAAATTTATTTGATTCAAAATTAACGAATTATTTGACTATTATCAAATAAATGTTTATTTGTATCAAATACATTTTATTTGAATCAAATAAATATTTTTTTCAGTGTGTTAATATCAACTCCAATTCAACATTATTGCTATCACCCAATAGCATTAATTAAATTATTATTAATTACAATTGATACAAATTTTCATAAAAATCTTTCTTACCTTTAATTAACTTCATTAGCTGACTTTAGTCATCGATAGTTTTCAGTTTTATTGACACTGTGAAAATTCCACCTCTGTTACCTACAAAAAAATTTTTTTATTTAATAATTAATCAATAATTCAATATATATGATAATTACAAGAGTCAATTGAATTTTACATTTTAAATAAATAATAATAATAAATCATAAATCAAATCCAGTGATAAAATTATGAAGAAAAATTACATGCGGCATGAAAGGGGAAAAAACTGTTCGCCAGCGATGAAAATGGCAAAAGTGCTGAAAGTTTGAAAAAAAAAATTGTAGTAAAAAAAGGGGGGGAGGGGAATTTTTAATTATTATATATATATATATATATGTATATATGGTAGGGGCCCTATCGATTTGTGGTACGACGGGACAAAATCTTTTATTTGTGCAAGGGAATGAAAAGCCGCGCGCACGGGTGTATAAAACTAGTTGCATGGCACAAAAACTAGACGCTATTCAAAGGCTGTTTGTATCACGAAGAAGGAATACACGACGAGGCCGGCACTTGAACACAACAAAATGAGAGAAAAATAAAGTCGGAAGTGCTACGAATAACGAAGAAGGAAATGAACGAGGAGAGGGTTGGTAAGCGAGAGCACCAAAGTATTCCATCTTGCACATAATTGGAGAGAAAGAGAGAAAAAGAGAAAGAGAAAGAGTTGATCACTCATTTTCAAAAAAAATGAACACAGATGATGATCGTCTTAATATGAATTTTATAATTAGCTATAGAAATTCCTCAAGTGTATTTAAGGCATTTTCGATTTTATTCAAAACTGCGCATTTTGCCTCAACATTGCTGTGCTAGGTTCGGAATATTGCATTGTAATATTGCTGTAATATTCACGTAACGTTTCTTTAATGTTAATTAAGTCTTTTTTAAACGACGTATTGCAGTGTAATATTGATTTATTTATATTTATGTTTATTCCAAATAGAACGGAATATTCCATTCACATTCGAGAAATATTCCATTCGAACATTCGGAATATTCCTTCGCAATATTCCATCTATATTCCAGGAATATTAAAATGTTCGACCTTTGGAATGTTTCTAAGGAATATTCCAGGCAATATTTCATTGGACCGTTGGAGGATTATTCCATCTAAATATTGGAGGAATGTTAGATTCGCCAATATTCCTAAGGAATATTCCAGGCAATATTTTATTGGAACATTGGACGATTATTCCATTGGAATATTGTAGGATTATTACATCTAAATATTAAAGGAACGTTAGATTGGAATATTGCAGGAATATTCTGTTGGAATATTATAGAGGAATATTTAAAAGAAACATTGTATCAACATTCGTTAGGACTAATGTAGAAATATTTCATATATTATTTATGGATGTGCGATTAATCTCTTGAAATAATAAATCATAAATTTTTTTTATATAATAAATCATTAAAATATTGAAATAATTTTTCTATTAAATTTGTTTATTTCTAATTTGTAATTTTTCTTTTGCTTTAAATTTATCATTAATTTTAACTATCTATTTTGATTATCGAATTAAATATTTCGTCAATATTCCAATGGAATATTCCTTCAATAATCCTATGTAATATTCCCTAATTATTCCAATGGAATATTTCTTCGATAATCCTGTGGAATATTTCCTAAATATTCCAATGAGATCTTTCTTCGATAATCCTATGGAATATTCCCTAAATATTCCAATGGAATATTCCATCGATTATCCTATGGAATATTTCAATGGAATCTTCTTTCGATAGTCCTGTGGAATATTCCTTACATATTACAATGGAATATTCCTTCGAAAATCCTATGGAATATTCCCTAAATATTCAAATGGAATCTTCCTCCGATAATCCTATGTAATATTCCCTAAATACTCCAATGGAATATTCCTTCGATAATCCTATGGAATATTCCCTAAATATTCCAATGAAATATTCCTTCGATAATTCTATGGAATATTCCCTAAATACTCCAATGGGATATTCCTTCGATTATCCTGTGTAATATTCCCTAAATTTTCCAATGGAATCTTCCTTCGATAATCCTATAGAATATTCCCTAAATATTCCAATGAAATATTCCTTCGATAATCCTATGTAATATTCCCTAATTATTCCAATGTAATGTTCCTCCGTTAATCCTGTGGAATATTTCCTAAATATTCCAATGGAATCTTCCTTCGATAATCCTATGGAATATTCCCTAAATATTCCAATGGAATATTCCTTCGATTATCCTATAGAATATTTCAATGGAATCTTCTTTCGATAGTCCTGTGGAATATTCCTTACAAATTTCAATGGAATATTCCTTCGATAATCCTATGGAATATTCCCTAAATATTCAAATGGAATCTTCCTCCGATAATCCTATGGAATATTCCCTAAATATTCCAATGGAATAATTCTTCAACATTTCAATGGAATATTTTTGAAACATTCCAAAGATCAGACATTTTAATATTCCTGGAATAAAGATAGAATATTTAAAAGAAATATTCCGAATGTTCTAATGGAATATTCCCCAGAATGTCAATGGAATATTCCCTAGAATGTGAATGGAATATTCCGTGATGTTGGGACAATTTACTGGTGCTTTATGATTTAAACATTTTTAATATACTAGAAAAAAATTGAATTATAAAGAAAACTGAGTATAATTTTTTTGTTGTTGCTCTGAAATTGACAATTTTGATTAGAAGCGTGGAATGAAAATTAATATCCTGCTGGGAAGTATAATGAGTGAAACATTTAGATACAAGGAGAGGGGGAAAATAAAAAGTTCAACGTCTGGGAAGACGTAGCGTGAAATCGCAAAGGGCTTCTGCCGTGGAAGCACAAAGTGTTTCGAGGAAGGATATTTAACGAGGTGTTCTATAGTTTTATCCTTTGCAGGTGTATAACGTCGAGAGAGTCTTTTCAACTTTCGTGTCTTGAGCCTATAGTTTCTTTTAACAACTTATATATACGCATGTTATGGCAATTTTCTTTATTTTTCATTCCCTTCCCTATCATTTATCTTTCAATATTCTCCAATATATACATATATATACAATCTATACCAGATTTAAAAGGAAAAAAATCCAACTCTTTTCAACATGTCTAATTATAATCTTAAAGATTATTTTATCTTCGTAGACGAAGATAAAATTATTTTCAAAAAATTTTTTTCCTTTTGAATTGTTTTCAATTTTTTACTTTTTACACTTTTTAAAATAAAAAATATTTACAAGTAAGTAAGCAATTGAGGAAGTGTGATTTGTAATTTGCAATTCCCACTTTTTTGGCTTTTAAAGAAGCGACTTTTCAACATCAGGGGAATATAAGTGAATAAAGTTTTCATGATATTGAGTTGGACTTCAAAGTATGCAGTTGAATAGAAATGAGATCAAATGAGATCAAATAGAATCGATTGGTTCTTTTTATCGAAGAATGGGATTTCGTTGCTATAAGTACTTGAAACTCTGCTTCAATATATAAGACTTGCTTATATACCACTGTTCTTTAGAGAACCATTGAATTCGAATTAACATACACATCATTTCCATCAATTATCCCTTTTTATTTGACTCTCAATAGAAACTTCTTAATTCAATTATTTCACTTCTCTTCGAACAATTTTTTCCCCTTTTCTTCAATTGACAAATAGTGGAATAAAAATTGAAAAATTCTGAGAATTTATTCGTCAAGAAATTTTTTCAGTCTATTATCTAATGTCATTGTATTAATTAATTACCAATTGGTACCAATTAGTCATCCTTACTAAATGGTACAGTAATTAACTACTCTCTAAATTTGAATTAGTAAAAATTTTAACTAATTTGAATTAGTGACTCATTTTTTGCTTTCGAATTAGTTAAATTTTACTAATAAATAGTAAAAAAAAATTTTTTTAATAATTTATTAGTGAATTTTAACTAATTCAAAAGCAAAAAGTCAGTCACTAATTCAAATTAGTTAAAATTTTTACTAATTCAGATTTACAGAGTAATCAACTCTTTAAATTTGAATTAGTATAAAATTTTTAATTTATTTGAATTAGTGACTGACATGTTTTCTTTTGAATTAGTTAAAATCTTAAAATTTATTACTAAGAAATTAGTAGAAAATTTTTTTTACTAGTTATTATTAGTAAAATTTAACTAATTTAGAGGCAAATGTCAGTCTCTAATTCAAATTAGTTAAAATTTTTTGCTAATTCAGATTTAGAGAAAAGAAAAATTTTATATATTTGAACGATTAATTAGTAAATTTATTCATTAATTAACTAATCAACTAACCTACCTAACTTACTAATATTCTGCTAAATTTTTACTGGAAAAATCTACTGAATAATTTGCAAATTTTTTGTACTAAATAACTCATTTAATAATTTTACAACAAACATAAATAAAATCTTTAAATTGAGAAACAAGGCTTGCTTTAAAAAAAAACTTTCCTTGAATTAATTTTAAAGATACATTTTTATTATTGCGACAAATTATAATTCACCATTATTATATAACATCTTGCTATACCGGAATACAATAATTCGTAGCGGTCACTTTCGTATATAAAGAAATATACCATAAAATTCTATTCACACGCGATTAAAAAAAATAGAAGACAGAAAATCTAAAGTGAAAAAAAAATTTTTCGCATGGTTATGGAATGTATACATTATAAAACGTAATAATCATTGCAAGTCTTCCTTCTCTCAAATAAAATTTCCCAAAGCGACTGTGTATAATTTGATATAAATAAATTACTCTATAGTCGCGACTGTAAAATTATAGTTCACATCAAAATAATAGTTGTTTTTGCCCTGGCGTCTATATATAAGTATTATAAGAAGCAAAAAAACAACTATTATTAATAACTGTTGTCAAAGATTATTTTAAAAAATTTAGGTCGAAAAAAATTCTCTTTCATTTCAAATATTAAAAAATTTGACTTTTTGAATTTTTAATAAATATTTCACTAATCGTCTGGAATAAAAAAAATTGGGCAAGTGCGAGTTGCACTCACACTGAGATGGCGGGTTCCGTACACCAATATTAATTGTTATACTACGTTTTATTTTTTAGGCTTTCTTTTTTATTCAAATTTTACCATTGCACATCAAATAATGCAATATTTATAAAAAGAATTTAAAAAAAATAATTTTTTAATTTTTTTTTAATTATACCTATGTTTTGTGCTGTTAGTGTAAAAATGTATTAGTATAACAAAATTTAGCATTTTTGGTCAAATAATTTGGAGTTTAGAAAAAAAAACTTTTTTTTTCAAAAATTTAAAAAAAAATAAAAAAAATTTTTTTTTTTATTTTTCAA
>JUFY01022708.1:0-34043 GCA_001855655.1 Leptopilina clavipes
CAAAGTGTGTAAATTCGAGGTTAAGTCGGATGAATAATTGCAAGTTCCGCCGCCAGTTGTCCCGCAGGTCGACCTCTCTCGCAAACGAGTCTCCCGATTGTTGGGTTATAAGGAGATGAAAATAAGAGGAAAATTATCAAATTTTTAAGAATTCTATCTCAGTTTCTTCTTCCGTAAATAATTTCTGCAAAGAAATGGAGAGATATAACGAGAAGAATTCTGACAAAATCAAAGAGGAATTAATGAGGGAGGCTGAGGAGAATATTTTGTTCAAAGAATATCTCCTTCGAAAGAAGCAACGTCAAGAAGAGGAAATGCGGAAAAGAATCGAGGGTTACGCCGCATTTCGAGAACTCTTTAAGAGCTTCACCATTCCCAAGAAGAACCATGAGTAGTTCTCCAAAAAACCCGGGGCTGTAAGGCCCCAACAATCCAATTCAAAAACAAAATTCCAGCTTTAAATTTCATCGCACTGATCAGAATGATCAGAATCATTGAGAATTTTTGACAACAGTTGATTATTCTTGACGAAAAAAGAAGAAATGAAATAAACAAAATGTACTGACATTTTTAAGTACACGAGAAACTCGCTTTAGTGGACAAGAACCGAACTGTTCGCTAAATCGGGTTTGTGGTGTTAATAAGGAAAATTTAAAATTTACAATAAAACGAAAAAGTGGACTGAAAAAAATTTATTTGATTCAAATAATGTACTTTATTATCGAATAAATATTTATTGATATGAAACAAATTTTTTTTACTCAACTAAATTTGATTCAAAATACAGACTTGTTTGTATTTGTTGACTTATTTCACTTACAAGCGAGTTTACAAGTGAGTGAAACTTATGTGTAAGTGAAATAATATTTGATGTTAATAAAAATTATTTGGTGCAAGTAAATATTTATTTTGGTAATCAAGTAATCGGGTTATTTGAATGAAATACATTTTTTTCCAGTGTATAATTTGTAGCTCTTTTATAACCGAAAATGCAGTGAAAGATATTAATAAAATTTGCCAGCGACAGGAAAAATAGCCGCAGCGTATCATTAAATAATCACCGTGCGCCCTATAGATTTTTAATTGAACCATTTATAAAACGTAAATTTGAGAGTGAAAAGATGGGGTTTGGTGGGTCTCGCAAGTAGGACAGATATGCCCTAAAAAGTTAAACCCCATGAAACGACAGTGCTGCGTTCATTGTTGAATGCGAGTGTAAATGTTACGTGGGTGAATACAAGCGAATCAGAGAGAGAAAGAGAGAGAGAGAGAGAAGTTGGAGGTATGGTAGACACTATAGTGACTCGTCGGTCGATATCCATGGTGGTCACATACGGGCGCTATCTGATGGAGCTTTTATTCCACGAATAATACTTTTGTTTCGAGCCTTTACTGGCCAAAAGGGAATTTCTTCTTCTCCCTTTCTATGTTTTTTTTTTTCATTTTTTATACTTGATTTCTATGAACACACCAGGCGTGAAGAAAAAAACCATAAAAACTCCGCACAATTCTGTAACACAATGACGACTCTATGTGAATCACTTTTTTTTCTATTACAAAGAGATTTGATTTTAAAATATAATTGTTTTTTTACTTAAAAATTGAATATACAAAATCATGTAATCTATTAATTTTCTATGTAAAAGACGTTTTTTTTGGAAATATTTTCCTCTCTTGTTTATTTCATTCAAATTTTTTTACTTTGTACAAAACTTCTTTCTTTGGATGAATTTCTGTTTATTTTCTGTTTACTTTCTGTTTAATTTGTGTTTATTTTCTGTAATAAATTTTCCCTCTGCGGAAAATTTGTATATTCGAAATATTCATACTTGAAAAAATTAATGTTTAATTTCTTGTATTTTTAAAACAATTGTTTCTAATTTCCTCGACTTTGGTAAATTTTTGAATGGTTGTATTTATAGAGAGATCTTATTTCCAACGAGAGTGACTGTGCCTTGCTTCTTCCCTTTCATATAATCCCCTCGTCGATAGGAGATACTCTTTTAGGGAGTATTCGAATATTATCGTATCCCAGGGACGCGCAGATATTCTTGAAATATGAAAGATGACTCTTTTAAACGTATTTTCATGTCGAAAAAAATATTATAAATATCGGGACTTTTTTCTTTTTTTCCCAAAAAAGAAATTTTTATTTTTATATATTAAAATAATAATATATATATTATATGTTGTTTTTGTCTTAAAATCGATTTTGGAAATTTGAAATTATAGAAAGGTGTTGGGACAAGTTGAGAGACGTGTACCTAATTAATTAAGCAAAGACAGAGACAATTATCTCTCGCTGGAAATAGAAGCATTTGCTAGAGAGGTGATATTATTCTATCTGATATTACATTTCGAATGGTAAAACACCTGGGGAGTTCCTTCCGCAAGGATAGTGACATTTTCCGATATATCGGAAATAGACACGACGAACTCTTCAATTTAAGTGAACATACAATGTCATTTATTGTCATTTCATGTCCATGGGTACTTTGATTTTTCAAGATTTTGAAAATCGAGCAGGAAAATCTCTGCCATAGTTTTCACCTAATATGTCCGATATGACAGATAAATTACATACAATCAAATAAAATAAAATGGAATTTATTTGTTTTCTGTGGGAAAAATGAAAAATGTGGAAAATTCCAGTAAGACTTCCTTGTTAAAAGCGATTCGAGAAATTTAATTCTCCCCTTTTAGTCTCCTCCTCTTGTTCGTATTCAATAAGTCAAGTGAAGTACGCGCTCCTTTTCGGAGTCAAAAACCATATGCACTTGAAGAGGAGAATGAGAGATCTTTGCGAATAAAAGAAAGTGCTGCGGGGTTAAAAAAAAATAAAAAGGAGGCGAAGAAAAGTTTCGTCTTGAATGTTGATGCACTTCAGCATCACCATCCACTAAATGTAAAAGCCTCGACATTGCAAGTGCGTCGAACCAAGCGTTTCGTAGAATAACGTCGCTTTCAATGATGCGTTTCTTGCACGTAATCGCTTGCCACTCGTTTTTGCGCCGCTTATTCCTCTGGTTCAGTGATAAAGAGTACTTTAGCGAATGTCAAAAACATCCTGTCTTCAATTTTCATCCACACCTATATATACCTACTGTTTATAGTTATATGCAAAATAATCGAAAAAATAACAAATTATTTTTATCTATACACGGAAAAAAATATAAAGTTTTACCATTTCCAAAAAGTGAAACTTAAACTCATTTGGAAATTCTGCCCATCTTTGGCAATTATTATCGGGTAAATAAAATATTTCTTGATTATTAAGCAGGTAAATTTTTTTGAAAAATCAGGAATGTATTTAAATTAATAATTAATTAATAACTATAATAATTTTTAGAAAATATTGATGATAATAATAATAGTAATAATAATGGTACCTAATAATAATAAGAATATTAAAAATAGTGATAATAATAATAATAATAATAATAAAAATCATGATATAATGGTAATAATAATGATAATAAAAATAATAATAATAATAGAATTTTTTTTAGCAATTTTGTTTAGGTTTATTGTCCGTTGTCATCAATGAATGCACAAATTGATAGTTTGAAGAATAGTTCTGAGTAATTTTGAGGAGGATGAAAAGAGAAATTGTAACGAGGGATGAAAATTATGTTTTTGATTTATTTGCTCATTGCAGGTGCAAGAAAGCACAAGCAGGCGTCACGATGGATAGAATAACGAGGTGGTCTTGAATGGCCATTTGCCAAAAACTTGTGAACCTATACAGGCGTCGTTTGAAACGCAACATGGAGACACTTCAGGGAGATGGAAATTCCAGCATAATTCGCGTCTAGACCTAGATTCTGATCGGTCAGCATCAGACAAGGATTCAAAAATGGGCAAGTGTTGCAGTAAACGGCAGGAGCCTCAACCAATCGGTAAATATCATCTTCTTTTCTCTTATTCAACATATTCTCATCTTCATTTTATTGTTTTCTGTGTATAGATCTTTCAAAAAATTCATATATATATTTCTTCAAATTTGTTTGTAACTAATTATCGATTTTCGTACATTTTTATATATATTTGTACTGTTTTCTTTTTATTACTTTCTAAACATTTTTTTCTTGTTACATTTTTACATTCTCATTTTTAATCATAATTCTCATCTTCTAAGGATTTACTAATTGTATTTTTCCTAGCTCATTTTTTTTTCTCATTTTATGGTTGAAAATTTTCATTTTTTATTCTATTCGCCACAAGAATTTTTCTGAAATTGGAAATTTTTATAGGAAATTGTTAATAATATAAAAAATTGCAATTTTGAGTAACAAATATCGTTTTTTTTCTATAAATAAAATTTTTCATCCTTTGCAATCATAGAATAAGAGAATAATGTAAAATGAAGAAAAAGTGAGATATATTTAATTGAACTTTTCATTTTCGTGCTTTTTTTAAAAAAACAATTTTTACCCCCGACAATTTATAATTTACGAATCACTAAAAATAATCAATTGAATCGAATAATAAAATGGTAGATTTATCAATTGATGAAGAATGATAAAATTGTCATTGCTATTTTTAAGTGTTAAAATTTATTATTTACAGTAATTTGTAATTGTGATTGGGAACATCTTCATTTAAACGGAAAGCTAGATAATTAGATTTGAAAAATGAGGTCAATTGGTTCTTTAACCTTCGACACTCACGTTAACTCAAAGTTAAAACTTTTTTATCAGATTAGTCAGCAGTGTCTCGTAAATGATACTAGACAGATGCCGGAATAAAATTCAAGACAGACTTTTTGAAAGACTCTTTTTTACTCGAATAGAAAAATAAAACGAGTATTTACTTTTAATCCTTTCTTTCTTTTTGAGAAAACGATTAATTCATTTTTTAGTTTTTGAAATTTGTGATAAAACATTGATATATTTAAATGAGCTTTTAAAATATATATTATTTATTACCTATAGTAAAAGAAGGGAGAAATTTAATTTAACATGAACTTTTTTTTTATTTGTAAGAACATGTTTTTTTAGGGTACAAAAAAGCTGATACTGGGTTAAGTTCAAAGCACAGCAATGGAGGTTCCCTGGACCGATATACTGCCGATCCGAATCAAAGAGGAGTTCAGGCCAGGGCGGATATTATTCGCCCGAGGCCCACACCCTGTAAGCTTCAGATTCCACATCAACCCCGTAAATCAAGCTCGCCTGTCATAGTACCTGCATGTGTGTATTTTTATTTTGTTTGTCTAATTTAATTAACGAGATTGTATATCAATTTACAATCTTCTAAATTTTTCTTCGCTTTGCAGTCGGTTTTTTTTTCTTTTTCTTTAATATTAAATTATTCATTCTGTTGATTCATTTTTCAGAGGATCGATTTTCTTTTAAATGAAAACAAGAACGTTTTGCAATGACAGAAATATACTTTTCTTCTACTGGCGACAAATGAGTATCTTTTGTCTGACTGAAACGGACTTTTACTACTTATACTAAAATACAAGATGATTGAAATCAATTTTTTTTTTTTAAGACAAATAGAAATTTATTCGACAACAGATTTATTTTGTGATAAAATAAAATGTTCTTGAAACGACTTTCTGTACCTATCGATTTCCTGGTAACAAATTGAGGATAAACTTTAGCGTCAAGTATAAGAATTAAACTTATTTTGACTTTCCTTAATGGAAGATCGGAACAATGAATTACCGCTTGTTTAAACTTCAAATTCAAAAGTTGCAAACAAAATGCCGAGTTTTCCTCTCATAAAGAAAGTTCTGCCGAGTTCTGAGACATAAACTTTATTCTGAATCCAAAAGTTGAAAGTTCCTTTTAAAACCACAAAAATAACAAAAGAGCTGAGAGAAAGAGAAAGAGAGGTACTTGAAAAAGCGAGCATGTCAAAGTAATTTTCCATATTATATTATATTTTTAAATTAAATTTACTTCATTAAAAGAAAATTATTTTATAATTCATTATTTATGTATTTAAACAATTGTACATGTGGCGTTAATTAATTGTATGTGATTAATTTAATTATATAAATGTTTCGTATCATTGTCACTAAGTTGCTTTATAAAACTATGGAAATTATTGTTTGTTAAATTCTGTTGCTATTAGTTTAATTAGAATAGTTACTTTAGAAAGTGAAAAGCTTCTTATCAATGCGTCCTTAATTAGTATTTTAAATACTAATGCTTTGGAAAAAAATTTTTAATTTAAAAGTAAAAAGCTTACTAAGATTTTTTTCTATATTTACTGTTCTTTAATGAATCGACAATAGTAAATAGTGAAGCTTTCGTTATCTGTCTAGAATTAAGCAAATTTTTAAAAAATAGTCTAGCGGATAAGTTTATGAATAAATTAATAATAAATTTTTTTTCTTCTAATTAGCACATTCACAAAGGGCAAACAAAATTGTCGTTGCTCTTTACAATTACACGGCGCGAGAAAGCACCGATGTGAGCTTCGTCAAGGGCGATCGTATGGAAGTCCTGGATGATTCTGAACCCGATTGGTGGAAAGTTCTACACCTCACGACTCTTCAAGAGGGCCTCATCCCCTGGAACTTTGTTGCAGTTGAACGTTCAGTAGAAAGTGAAGAGTACGTATTTTTTAATCAATCCATTTTACTCGATTTTAAATTATTCTGATTGAATTCTATTTTAACTATAATTTTAATACATATCTTTTTGCTTTCAGTTGGTTCTTCGAAAATGTCTCCAGAAAGGAAGCTGGCAAGTTACTTCTGGTTGATGAAAACCCTCGTGGTACTTTCCTAGTCAGACCCAGCGAACACAATCCAAGGGGTTATAGTTTATCAGTGAAGGATTGGGAGGAAGGAAGAGGTCATCACGTGAAACATTATAAAATTAAACCCTTGGATAATGGCGGATTTTTCATCGCCACAAATCAAACATTCCCCACGTTACCTGCACTCGTTATGGCATACAGCAGTAAGTAAATTAAAAAAAATTTTTTATTTAATTTTGTAAATATATTTTACATGTAAACTATTTTCACTTTTTTAAAGAAAACGCCTTGGGTCTTTGCCACGTTCTTTCGAAACCATGTCCAAAGCCACAACCCGACATGTGGGATCTCGGTCCAGAATTGCGGGATAAATGGGAGATAAATCGGAATGAAATTCAATTGATACGGAAGTTGGGTCATGGAAACTTTGGCGAAGTCTATTATGGAAAGTGGCGAAACAAAATAGAAGTCGCTGTGAAAACACTTCGCCCTGGTACAATGTCGACTGAGGCATTTCTTCAGGAAGCAGCAATCATGAAACAATTTAGGCATCGACATCTCGTTGCACTTTATGCCGTTTGTTCAAAGGAAGAACCAATTTACATTGTTCAAGAATATATGTGCAATGGTAGTTTGCTAGATTTCCTCAGGACGGGCGATGGTAAATATATGCAATTCGAAGATCTCATTTACATTGCCGCGCAAGTCGCTTCTGGCATGGAACATCTCGAGAGCAAACAACTTATTCATAGGTAAACTAAAATCTATACACTGAATTTATTAATTCTGAATATTTTGTAATAAAATACTAATAATGAATTTCTATTACTTTCCATTAACAGAGATTTAGCAGCTAGAAATGTTCTAATTGGGGAGAAAAATAAGGCGAAAATATGTGATTTCGGTCTCGCGAGAGTCATCGAAGACGATGAGTATTGTCCGAAACAGGGAAGCAGATTTCCAGTGAAATGGACAGCACCCGAAGCTATTGTTTATGGAAGATTTAGTATTAAGAGTGACGTCTGGTCCTATGGAATTCTATTGATGGAACTCTTTACCTACGGACAAGTTCCATATCCTGGTGAATCTCTTTCTTATCCTATCAGCAACCTTTTTTCCATCTATTTTCAAAATTTTCTGAATTTTCACCATTTTGTTTTCTCATGAAAGAGGCTTTGTATTTTTACTTGTGAAATTAGAATTTTAATTTGGTAATATTTCAGTGTCATTGATAAAATTTATCATTTTAGGAATGCACGGTCGAGAAGTGATTGAACAAGTGGACAAGGGATACCGTATGCCGAAGCCAGTGAATCATCCCCTTCCGGATAGTATCTATCGATTAATGTTGCAATGTTGGGACGGAACACCAGAGAAACGACCCACGTTTGAATTTCTCAATCACTATTTCGAGTCATTTAATGTCACAAGTGAAATTCCGTATCTCGAACCACCAACAGACTGATACACGGCCCACATGCAAAGTCACATGGTGCCGCATGGTCACTTTCATCCGGCACACGTCAATTGTGCCATGGAGTTTTATGGTATTTATTGTTGAAAGTGTTCGCAAAAGAAAAAAAAAACAACTCGCAACGTTGTTAATAACGCGATAAACACATTTATTAGACGGGGTGGAATTCTCAAACTCCTCCGACACGATACACTTTTGGGTGAGTTTTTCACGAAACAAAAAAAGAAAACACTTGCTGCTGCCAGAAATCGGAACCTTTTTTTTTGACATAGTGTATTCTATGAGTGATTTGAAAAACGAATAACGTGCCATGAACTCTCTTTTTACTAAATATTTAAATTTTTTCTACATTTTTGCTTCGTTAGGAATATTTTTCCCCTTTTTTTTATTTCTACGAAAAAGAATATTTTTCATTGGAGCAAAATTTTCCCTGTGAATGAATTCTTATGGGGATGAAAAAAAAAGTTGACTGACAAAAAGAATGACTGACAGTCGCGGAAAAGTGATAAAAAAGAATTGTCTCAAAACGTTTTTAGAATAATTTTTTTCAAACTGTTTTGCAATTGGAAAATTTGTTTTACAAAAGAATTTATTTTTCCGCGAGTATCAGTGGGTGCCAAGATTTTCTTTTCTGTAAGAACAGGCAAAAGTAGAATTTTTCTTAGTCTTTTGCGATGGATGCATTTGGAAGCGTATAAGATGCGTTTAAAATTTTAACTTTAGAGAGTAGCATCGACAGAGTCGAAAATTACACGTGAACAAATAAATGAACTAGTTACTGTATAACCGCAGGTTAGTCGGTTAGAAAACGGTTACAATTTATAAATATATATATATATATAAATAAATATGAATGTATATTTAATGAAAGGAGACAGAAACCCGTTAAAAAAAAAGAATCTCGCGTTATTCAAATAAAACACTTTTGGAAGTTCGAATTGCATTTTCTGCACTCAAAAAAAAAAGAAAACAGAAATCCAATCGCGCTTCATTCATTCTTTCTCTGAAGAACTTTCTCTGAAACTTGGAAATTGCCTCTTACATTTCTGGAATATTTTTTTTCGAATTCTCAGGCTTGAGAAGTTTCAGAATTGTTTTTCTTCTTCTTGTCTATTCGTATCGTTGGTTCCTTCAGCGCATTCAGGCGCGAATACTAAATAGTGTTTGTAAAGTAGAAAGAAAATTTTTAAAAAGGCTCTAGTTCCTAGAAAAGTTGAAAATATTTTCAAAGATCGTAAAAATAGTTTTCGTTAAAATTTCCGAAAGAAAAATTATTTGATTCTGCATATTCAGTGGAAATTTTTATAAAGGGGTCGGTATACGAAGCAAGGCGTGGTAGATTGAATCTAATATATAATTTTCTATTTATACATACGCATTTATGTATCATTTTTCCTCACATGTTATTGTCAATCCTGCCATTTGTCCCTGCGATAGATTTATATTATATTTATATGATTGTAGCGGTTATGGCCACGCCGTTAAATATCGTTAAAAAAAATCTTTTAGACAAAAGTAGCGAGTTTTTAACTCTCAACTACCTCCATCATGAAGTACCTTTTAAATATTTTCCTGTCTCTATTGAACAAAATTTTTTTTTGAATTGTTATCAACAAATGAAGTAAGGAGAGTTTCTATTTTTCTACTAGAAAATAAAAGAAAACTAGATTCTGGTCTATTCAAATACGATGTGTTAATTTTTGTTTTTAATTTAGTTTATTTATTAAAATTTATATCTATTAAATATAATAATATATTTAATAAATAAAAAAGTAGACTAGAAACTGGTTTTTAGATGTTTTAATAGTCTAGAGAAACAAAAAGTCTCTGAACTTTTTGAAATGGAGAATAAATCGACAGGAATTTGTTCCTTTAAACTATAACAAAAATATATTTTAGAAGACGAAAATAAAAACAAGTCTTTTGGGGTAGTTGATAGTTAAATTTGTTTGTCAAAGGGGTCGAAAAAGTTACTAATAACTAGATAAGTATGTGAGTGCGAGCGAAAAATGATTTTTCTTTTCACTGACGATTGAGAGAAAATATTGAGAATTAACTTAAGTCATCGATGTTACTCGTACAAAATACCTGGAAAATTGTACATTTTTTACTGGATACAATAACAGCATTAAAATTAGATAGGCACTAGGCACGGATCTTGCGAATCGGGTAACTTCTCTTTTTTTCCTTCTATTGTGCGATTTAAAATGAAAGGATAATTTTTCTATAAAGGAAAAAGTTTACAGGAAAAAAAAGTTGAATTGAAAAACATATTCTTTGGTATCTGTTTGTTATAAAAAGAATTATAATGAAGTTTTAATTTTTAAGTGAAAAGCTATTAAATTTTTTATATATGATTTATAAAATTCAACGACTTTGAAAAAGAAAAAAAAATATTGATAATGAGGGAAGAGCTCGAATCGAAGTTTCTCGTAGTCGTATCTCTATACAACAAGTTTATAGATTGATAATGATTTGCTACGAGTGCGACGATCCATTATTGTAGAACACTGTATATTATTATTATTATTATTATTCTTATTATTATTATTATTACCGCTAATATTTATCGAAAAGGCAAAATAGTTACGCAGCAAGCGTACCGAATTACTAGAGTAGTCGCATCTACGTCCAATACGATTTTTCTATGAGCGTTTTATACCGACCAAAATGTTGCTGTGTTATTCGAAACTAAAATCCAGATTTTAGTATTGCTGTAGATTTTAGGATTAAAACAAAATAATAATGACCTGTTTAATGACTGAATTTGAAGACAGTTGAGAAAATAATGGTGCGATTGATAGACATTTTCAGTGAATTAAAGAAACAAAAAACAAAAAAAGCAAAAATGAGATTCAAAATAAAATAATTTTCAAATTTAGATTTTTAATACCATATTATGAAAAAGTAGTTCTTTTAGATATTTCTCAATTTTCTATTTGACATTTTGTCAATTTCTTTAAAAACAAAATTTTGTTTTACAAGAAATTAGAAACATTATTGTTTTTATCAAATTTTTGATAATTGTATTGACAGTTAAATTTATAAAATATAGAATAATTGGATTGAAATAATTTTTAATTTTTATTATTTTAATAATTGTAATTAATTTTAATTACAATTATAATTTTAATAAAAGTGAAATATTTTGAAAATTGTACTTTTTCAACTGTACCAGTATTTTACGTAATCTGAAAATTAATTCACATATTTGGAAAACAATTTGAGAAAATGGAATATTTTCCAATATTCTGAGAGTGAAAAAAATTGGTTTCTTAGCAGTTTTTTTCTTAAAAATGAAAATGAAAAATATTAGAAGTGAAAATTATAAAAGTCTGAATAAATGTGTCAACATGATTTTGAAAATTGACTGAAAAAATGCTCTCTAAAGAAAATACTCTGTAAACGCTTACAGAAAACGATGGGGTTGAAAATTTTTAAAATGCATTTTCGAGACGAATTAGTCTGATAAAAAAAATAATAGTAACGAAAATTTTTATTACAATTCAATATGTCTTGCATTTATTTTATTTCATTTGTTTTTTTTTTTTTTTTTGATAGAATTTTATTTTTAGAAAAGAAATTATACCTTATGAAAATTGTATAAACTTTTGTAAATTTTTACTTTAAAAATGTCTGCATTGCATTCCACGTTTGAAATTTTTGTAGAGTTCCCTCGCTATTGCAATAATGTAGCGTTTACCTTCCATTCAATGCAGGATCTCAAATATAAAAATTGTACATACGTGGATTATTTTATAAGGAACAAAGAATCCCTTTTCATATCCGTCGATATTGTAAAAAAAAATATCCAGTGTTTTTATCGCCCTCCACAAAAAAGAAAATGTGGAAAAAAGGATTTCTTTTTTGTCTCGTTTTTACAAATAATTATTCTGAGTTGTACAGTTTTATTACGATTAATTTATATAAAAATTCAAATAAGACGAAAAGTTTCAATCGAAAAAGTAATATTGTTAAATATTTTTATATACAATCTCTATATGTTGAAATTAATCCTCAGCGAGTGATTTTTGAAGGAGAAAAAAATGGTCTCACTCTACTTTCATATAAACTACAAATCAGATCTAGATTGACGAAGTATTTTTTGTAAATTTCCTCGATTGTAACTTTTCATCGATATTTGATTTAAAAAAAAATGAAATTAAAAATCAGAGTAGAAAATCTTAATGGCAATATGTATTTAAATACTTTTGCTGTTATTATGATAATTAGGAAATTCTACAAACTACAAGCGCAGTACTTAAGATTTTTTAAAAAATATGAATAACTTGATTTGAAAAAAAATTGTTTGGAGAATTAGATCCACAGATGTGACAAATTGATGGCCTTGCTGCAAAGAGAACTTTTCGAAAAATCTGTGATATAGCGACAGACCACGAGGCCATCGCGCGAAAAAAAATCAATATTGGAGGGATATTTTTTATGATTTTGACTTTTTTCATTAAAGACTTTTCCCTCAAATTATTACACATCTTATTCAAATCAAGATCGATATACTGTCGTCATTGTTTACGTACCAAAGCTTATTATCTTTAAGTAATTTAACGATTACTTTGTATTATTATTATTATTAATTATTATTATTCTAAGCCTATGCAGATAAATATATTATGTATGACACTAATGGAAATATTTGTCTCTTTAATTTTATCCAATTTTTTTGATAAAAAATATTTTTAATCTTTATTTGAATCTATTTTAATTTAAATTCTTTCAAATAAAAATTATTAATATTCTAAAAATTTTTCTGTAATTTTTTACGAATTCGTAAGAAAAGTTTTTAATAGTAAATTAAATTTTTTGGGAATAATTAAATGTAGGTTGAAAAATATTTTCATTAAATAATAAGAGGATTTTTCTTCAATATTGATGTAAATGTATTCTCAATTATTTACAAATTATTTTATAATTATTTTCAATAATCTTAAACATTCTTTTCTTTAAATATTTTTAATTATTCTAAAATATTTCTAAATGTATTTTGCAATATATCTATAAAAACTATTCTCAGGTAATTAACAGAAATTAAATTTTGGAAATATGTTCCAACTTTTAAATTATTTTCTAAATGATTTCAAACATTTAGAATTTATTGGTAAAAGTTGAAAATATTTTCAAAATATACTGAGTGACAGTCACATAATTCTGAATTTAAAAAATTCACAAAACACGACGAACAGAAATTTTGATCAGTTACATAATTTATTTTTTTTTTAAAGTTTACTACCAACATAAAATTTGTCTTTTCGAAACCCTAATATTTTAATTAAATATTGTCTAGATTCAAGATTTTTAAACTTTAAAAACTAATTTAAAAAATAGTGACTGATTGAAAGTGAAATTTCAAAAGTAATAGATGAATAATTGACTTTAGAAACTTTATTCTCGAGTATTATCTATCTTACTATACAAAATCTATTACACTCTAGACAATGAAATTGAAACAATTAATTTTAAACGAATATAACAGGACTTTTTTACGCCACCAAAATTTTAATGGTGATACATTTTTTTTTCATGTAAGAAACTCGGTATCAAACTATTCTAGTATCCAATAAAAATTGAGAAAATCCCTCAAATGTGATTTCTTTTATTTTATTTGTATATTAAATATAATTTAGGTACCAAAATCAGTATGATCTATAAACGCGCGATTTTTTGTTTTGTTTGAGAAATAGAGTGACGGATACGTTACGGAAAAAATCATAACGTAAAGTTTAAAAATGAAAACGTATGCTTAAATGTACATCATTTCAGCCATGTGTGACATCTTCTTTGGAATATGAACAAACTCCTCGAAATAGCTGGCAAGTTCATCGATGGTAACATCACATGGCGGGGGAGATATTCTCGCTTGCACCGAGCATGTATTTGTACTCGAGGGTTGACCGACAGAATTTTGAACATCCGTTTGTCCAGTTGAACTACCGCCACCAGGACCAGGTCCTCGTTTTAAACTCGGCATGGTATTACTTCGAGCACGTTGAAAACTAATTGCTTGATAATTTTCAGGGATACTTGAGTCATCTTTGACTTGTTTCGAGTCGTGGGTAATTTTAAGCGCTTTAAAGTCCTTTGTTACAGAGCCGTGGCCAAAAGTTTTATAATTTCTACTTGGAATACTGAGCCTGCATGATTCCTGAAGTAAATTATTCGCTTGATTCTCGTTCAAACAATTTGAACCCGTACCACTTAACGTGAGAATCGCCTCTCTGATGATACAATTTTTTTTCGGTTTATCAAGTACTCTCTCACTTTTTGAGGGTTTAAAATTCGTTGTACTTTTTATACCGCGTGGACTCACAATTGAAGGTGTCGGCCTGTTTGGCATTGATTTCCTTCGAAATAAATAACTCGTATCAGTTGGAATACCCTTCACTGTTATACGAAATGGATTTGTTGATTTCGTATTATCCATCGTATTATTGCTGCAACAAAAAAGTAAAATTAATAAAGAATTCTTTTTTTTCTGTGACGAGAGAAATATTGTAATTTATAAGGAAGATTTTTAATTTGTTTTAAATTGAATAAACGATAAAATTGTTTGATAAAAGAAAACAAAAAGATTTCATGATGTTGAAAATATTATTATACACGAAAATTGCAATTTCATTGCAAGAAAACCAAATGTTGTCCCGTCAACCTTGATCACCTTGACCTTAAAAAGCCTCCATGGATACCATTCGGTAAATAAACTTAAATATTAATGTACAAGGCAATATTCCACATATTAACATATAAAATCAATATTTCTGTCAAGAAAAACGTGAAAACGAATTATTAAATTTACACAGAATCAAAGCATTTTAAGTAGTAAAATTAAACAACATAGCAGAAAATAAATGTAAAAATAAAACACAATGTAGTCCTAAAATTAAATTATTTCTGAACAAGGATGACTCATCTCCAAATATTAAGAATGTCAGTAACGCAACAGCTCTTTAATAACTTATTTCCAATAAACAAATTAAAATTGGAAATTTTTATTTTCATACGCGTGAAGGCCTTTTAAATATTATAAAGGTCATATGAAACAAAAGGTGAAGGGGTCTTTATGAAGGTTATAGTAAATTCTTTTTGTTTTTTTTTTCAAAAATAAACAATACAAACGATCGTGAACGTTCTTGAAAGTTTGCAAATATTTGAGTTTCAAATTTATTAATCAAAGCGATTAATATGTGAAATGGAGAATAGAATGTTTTTGAAAATATGACAAAGGGACAAAAAACTTACTGAGTACAGGACAATGAGATTCGATCAATTTCGAGTTTTTCTAAACTCGCCGGCAGTACTTCGTCTGTCATGGTTGTAGCATTTCCTGAATTATCATTCATTTCCTGAGACGACATAGCATCATGAAGGATTTATGTTGACAAACATTAAAGTGACAAGTGACCTAAAGAAAATTCGAGAATCCTGTAAATGTTAGTGAAACGATAGGTTAGGATGACGACACTAAAGTTCGAAACGCAAAACGACGTAGGACGTTATGAACAATGAATTTATCACGAAATTCACGTAATTTAAATAATTTTAGCACTTGAAACGTGCACCTTTTATCCCAAACTCGCATCTGTTATATACGAGGGTTGACCTCTGTTTATTTCAGATGAATTAATTAATTTTTGACTTGGATAAATAGCACGTAAATAAACAGAACACTGCACGCAACTGCCATTTTCTTTTAATAACTTTAGACCGGAAATGACAAAGCGTCGCGTTTCATGCAGCAGCGCCCTCAAAAGTATAGCGGGAAACTTTGAAAAAGTTTACCCTTTGAATCAAAATTTATCAAATTTAAAATGCAATTCTAATTTTAAATTAAAAAAGTATTATGAAAATTTAGAAAGAATATTGAATTTAAAATTATTGCGGGACATGTTTTTCTTAATTTATAATAATTAAACGTTACTTTTTTAAATATTATATTTACAAATCGCCTGACAATAGGCAGCATGACTTCAGCTTTGTAATTTAATTGCTGTTTTTAGGCTTTTTTTCTAAAATCAATTTTTTATTTTCAATATATTCTTTTAAAATGGGAGTGGGAGAATGTAATATTAATTGTGACAAATTTTAAACATGATTTTAACTATCCAAATTGCTATCAAACTGTCAAGGAATGTCAAATTTATGTAGACATTTATAGCTCCTTTATTTCAAATGTCAGTTAACGATTATTTCTACAATATAAGAACTAGTTTTGGTGACAGAGACATTTAATATTTTACGAAACATTATTTCAAGATATTATTTATTTTCATTATTATTATTTATAGTTATTAAGTATTTCTATTTATTCTTTTTTTAGTAGAGTGAATTGACTCAAGTAGTTAAATTTACATTGCCGAGAGTAGCAAAATTCGTAAAATTGTTTTTCCTAAGTTTGCTCTTTATTTGTTGTTTACAGTTGTTTATAAGTATTGAAATTTAGTAAATAGAACTTTAATAACCCACTTTATAAAATATAGTAAAATTATTACCGGGCTCATGGTAAAAACGACTGTTTGTTTTAGTAGAAAGGCCATACCGGCGTCATGTTATTGTTGTGATTCGCTTCACGTGCTTCTCATGTAGTATTCAGTGCTGAATTCTAAAAGTTAAACATTAAAATTTGAACAAATGTTAAAAAGACGAGTAGTGCTTGAGAGACTGATATTTGTCAGCAGAAGCATATTTTTTAAAGGTTCGATTTCCAACGTCAAATGTTGTAAAACCTAACCTCACTTTCATGGCAGATTTTTCAGTGTTACAAGGTTACAAGAAATATTAATTTCCTAAAGATTCACAGTTTTATACACATACGTTGGGTGACATTATTTGCATTATATAGTGAACAAAATAAGCCATTAAATTTTACTATATATTATATAGTGTGTGCAGATATTCTTTTTGTAATTTGTGTATTGTGTTGTGAGCCGCCAAGAAAAGAGTTTGCAGGGTTTGCAGTTATAGGAAGTAGGGATTGGTAAATTTTAATAATATATAATAAGAATTAAATTAAATTTTTAATTTTTTGTTACAATTCTACATACTAATAATTATTATTTTGTTATTTTCAGACACTCTTGGCCTGTGACGAACAAAACCTTAATTAATTTTGGTGAGTGTTTTTATTCATATCGTTTCGTTGATGAAATTGTTTTTAACAGACTGAATTATGACTTTTTACGGTAGTGAAAAAACATAATCCCATAAACATGCCCCTACTAGCCCCCTTCACCATTTTTTTAATTTTTTCGTATAAATTAAATTATTGGAAAAACTTTTGTCTTTCAACTGTTTATTTCTTAATAATCATTTATTTAATTAAATAATTAAATAAAATAAAAATTGAAGGAATAATTCAGAGTGAAATAAACAAATAAGAGTTGAAATTAAAATTAAATTTTCCAATTCCAACAATTTGAATAGGAATTTTTATTTTCCGTGTTTCTCATTAGTTTATTGTCGACAGGCTTGTCGTTTTCTGTGGAATTCTCGCGAGATGTGTATATGTTTCCTTTTTTTTCTTCTCTTAATTCTCCTTTTTAGTGAAGAGAGGTGGAATGTCACGAATGCAACATAAATCTGTAACGTAAAGCTGGACCAATGAGGCTGTATATACATAAGTAGACCTGAAAATAGGGAGGATTATCCCTGGTTAATTTAAAACTGGTTCCCTTCCGCAATGTTACAGTTAAGCTCTTATAAACTCTTGCGCATAAGTTTTATCTTTAAAGAAGAATCAGCATTCAACGAGAGATGTGAGGCGCTGACGCACTTAAATCGCTTATAATACTCTCGACTTCAAAAACGCTTTATTTTAGTGAGGAACGCAAAATATTTGAGAATTCCACAAGAGCCATTCATTTCGTTTCTATAATAGTGTTACCGTATTTTAATGCAAAATCAAAGCGCCTGTGTGTGCTTGACAAAGTACTCTTTCACTCTGCCATTTTCCCATCAAAGCCGCGTGTTTCTCACACATATTTATTGCATATTTGTAATAATTACAATTTTCCATAATTTCTAAAATTAACTAATATAATTTTCTTCTTAATTTTCTAGAAATTCTAAATTGGAAGAATTTTTTAAAAGAAGGGATAGAAATAGGAGTGGAAGAAAAATAAGACAAAAAAGGGGAAAATATTGTTTAAATGAACCTTGAGCTCCATCACGTTTCTGAAATCCATCACTTCCGTTTTGAGATCCTCGTTGGATTTCCAGGAAAGTCACGCAATCTTAGTTTAGTACCACGTTGCCAGCGTATCGAGCCAAATTTTCTGTCACGCTATGTCGTCCAATCTCATAACTCCACCCACTCAAATTATGAATTTCGAAAATGAATCTAGAGGACAATCCAGAGTGTATATTAGAAACTTTGAGATCTTAAGTAACTTCTTCTTCTTCTTCTTCTTCTTTTATATTTCCTCCACGAAGGTAGTTTCCACTGTCAAGTTTCATAATTATTATTTCAATTTTTCCATTAAAACAAATCGAATTTGTATAATTCGATTATTCTTATAAAATTTTCCCTGGAGTCGAAGAATCTTTTGAATGTCTCATTTTTGTATTTTCGTAGTATTATTTTGAATATATTTTCAAATTATATATTTATAGTTTTCGTATATAATTCTCGTAAATTCGAGAGTTGAACGACATAAAACACGACTCACGAATAGAACCAGATCCACAAGATTTGCTCTATCTATAAATTTGGATCTCGTAAATCAAGTCTTTGATATCGTGTCTTTACGATCGACGCTTAAAAACACACATTTAGTGATCTAGGTTACAAAACCAATATAAATACGTATATATATATTATTGTCAAAGCAAAAAAAAAAACTTAATCTGAAAAATAATTATATACAAAATGTGTAAATTTCACATTTTTATTGAACAATTTCAAAAAGATGTTGAAAGTAAAAAAAAAAATTCTTAAAGTCCGTTTAGTGTTAAATCATTATCTTGAATCGACGCCAAAGAACAACATGAAGCATCTGTTTTACTTTCTTTTGTCTTCTTTTGTCTTCTCTTTTTTTTTTATAAGACGCTTTGTCTACAAAGTACATTTCGCGACCTACGGTATACATTGTAGTATGTTTGAAGTCAAGACGTGTAAGGGACTGTAGATTTATTTGAGAGCCTGCCATGTCCCGCAATTACTGTCAGTATGTAGAGATACCTGATATGCAAAAGAGTATATTTTGGTAACAGATTTTTAGAAATATTCACTATGAATCATTTTTAATTTTGATTTCAAGACAAATTACGATACAATAATAATAGTAATAATAATAATAATAATAATAATAATAATTTCATTATTTAATACTATTACTTAAATAATATTACAATTATTAAAAATATTAAATAAATAATATTAATAAATTAACATTATTATATTAAATATTATTTAATTTTTATTATTTTATTATTTTATTATGTTTTAGTCAATCCCAAGGTATTAATATATTTATTTATTATAATAATAATTATTACTGTTATTATTACTTTTTATGAAAATTTGTTCCTTGTCTGACAAAATAACTATTTTTCTACTTAAAATTTTTTTCACGTTAAACATTACCCGTGACAATTTTTTTTAAAATATGTGGATTCAATTAAAAGAACTATTTTATTCTATATACTTTTTAATGTAAATGTCTGACCATGCGTGTATTTTTCTACTTAAACTATACTTTTTTCTCGGATGCTTTTTTATATATTAAAAGTAATAAAATTTTTCCATGCAATGTAAAAATTTGAACAACGATTATTACAGATCTCTCTTCAACTTCTTATTTATATGTATATGTTTTATTTTTAATAACTGTAGAATTATTTTAAAATAAGAAAATATTTAAAGCAAAGAGAAAAAAACTGTGTACAATCGTTGCACTTTGATATGTCAGCTTTGATCATAATAATTTCACGTTGAGTGCGCGGGTACTAGGTGTGGATTTTTTTTTTTTTTTTTATTTCTCACTTTATTTCCGTTCCCGCGTTCCTCCCACCGCGGTGGATATTGCCAACGGATATATTACAGTGGCCCCAAAAATAACCGTCAAAGCATCGGTCCTAAAGGGCCAAAACACTCTCTATAAGAGAATTTCCATCGAGTGAGTGAGTGAGAGAGAGAGAGATAAAGTTTTCTTGGGATGGCGCATAGAAGATGCGATTAACGGCTGACAGAATGCATCTGACGAGTTTAAATCGTCGCTGACAGCCAAGGCTTCAACCTCTGATGAATGGCTCGCAGGGTGGCTTTAAAACTATATACCTATATACAGATACAAAAGTTGCCTCCATCAAATGTGTCATTTGTATCAACAAAATGCTCACTTTCTTCTGAGAGTCGGAATATCGACCGATTTTTTATATTATATTCAAACATTTTCCTTTGGCTTAAAATTATATAAAATACAATTAATTTACTCAAAGATGCACTGAAAAAAAATTTATTTGATTCAAATAACCGATTACTTGTCTATTATCAAATAAATATTTACTTGAACCAAATAATTTTTATTAAAATCAAATAAAACGGAATTTAATTAATAATTTCTGTATTTGAATCAAATTTAGTTGAATCAAGTTTTTTTTTGATATACAAATAAATATTTATTTGATAATAGTCAAGTAATTCATTATTTGAATCAAGTAAATTTTTTTTTCAGTGTTGAATAATAACGTTTTGCGATTATTTGAAAACTGTAAATTTGACACTTTGATGATAATGACGTGTCTTTAAATATATAAATAGAACTTAAAATATGAAAACTAGAACTTAAACGTTTAAAACATAAGTGTCGCGAAGCAAATACGAATCATTTAGACTTCAAGTAGTTCTCGAAAAATTCAAACTGATTTACTAGACACTTTGACTAGTCACAAATACTGTATTTTGTAAAACATGACACTAAGTGCATTATTTTTCCCTCTTATTTTATTTTACATATTTATATCATATTTATTTAAATTATTATTAATGAATGATTAATTTGTGGTAATTAATTTTCGAAAACATTTAATATTTTATTATTTAAATGATGCGTATAATATACATATTTCTTCTCGCGCAAGAATTTTAAGTAGTAAAAGTCGCGTGTGGTCAGACGTTCGATAAGTCAATGTTCTCGATTCACTGTGGCCAATCATGCGAGTATATAAATTATAGGAATTTTTCTTTAAATAGATTATATGAAATGTGTAAACAATTTATATAATTTGAAGCAACAGCTTTGATTATGACATATGTATTTTGAAAAGGGAAACAGCCAAATACAATATTTGCATTGCCAATCATATGTCAAGAGCTTAAACTAGGATTACATTATATTGCGCTTCGTTTACAATTGTCATCACTTGTTGATATGACAGTGTTAAAGAGGCCTTGCAACTAACCGTGAAAATATAGCTACAGACAAATCTTAATCTACTGGTAAATTTTCAATTTTATTTTATTTTATGATAATTATTAAAATTAATTTAATTATTTATAATTGAAAATAATTAGTAATTGTTATAGTTAATAATGGTTAGTAATTGTTAATTGTTATAATTAATAATGGTTAATAATTGTTAATTGTTATAATTAATAATGGTTAATAATTGTTAATTGTTATAACTAATAATTGTTAGTAATTGTTAATTGTTATAATTAGTTGTTGTTCGCGGTTTAAAATAAACTATTATGGATGAGGTAAGGAATTTTTTCTTTTTTTTTTTTTAAGAAAATGTATAAGGATTTGCGTCTCGACATTAGTCTCGTCGGTTCGTGTTGTTAAGAGTTGTGTTTCAGTGCGGAGGCAAACATTATATAGGCGAGGGTGGTGAAGAGATGACGATGACTACCGCGAAACGAAAATATACCTCAAAGTCGCGGGAATGGGCTGTTAATCCTCGCGAGAAATGTTTTAGTCAATCCCAAGGAATAGTAACGCTTGGGTGACAACCGAGCGTTTCCTTTCATCAACGGAAGAGATGTGCGCTTGCTTATGGTGAAAGCACAAATTTTCCCTTCTCAACCATAAAATGCACTTTATGATGACATTAATTTAAAAATTATCTCAATTCATTATTTAAAAAGATAAAAGAAGACCAAAAAGAAAAAAGAGACATTTGCTACCGAGTTCTCGATTTTAATATTAAAATAGGTAAACAAATGAACAAATATATAAACAAATAGGTAAATAAATAAATAAACAAATAAGTAATTAAATAGTCAAACAAATAAGTAATTAAATAGTTAAACAAATGTACGAATAAAAAAGTAAATAAAAAAATAGATAAATAAACAAATAGGTAAATAAATAAACAAATAAGTAAATAAACAAATGGATAAATAAATAAATATATAAATAAACAAATAAATAAACTAGTAGATAAAAAATAGATAAATAAACAAATAGGTAAATACAAAAATAAGTAAATAAACAAATGGATAAATAAATATATAAATAAATAAAGAAGTAAAATTAATTATCTTTATTAGTGTGATTGCTTAGATTGTCTTACCTTATTTTTTATGGAGTGTATAAGAATTACTTCTCGGGAATTTTTAATGACTGACGACATTTAGAGTCATTCACTTGGTGTGGGAGGATCGGCCTGTTCCCCTTTGCTGGCGAACTCCATTGCAGCGGCAGCAAAGCGGAAAAAGACACACCCTCGACCAACACTCGTGACAGCATTTTCATCCCATTCAGTGTTTCGGTGAATTTTAGTACTTACCCCACTTTCACGCTACTCTTACTCCTCTTCACTATTTCTGAAAAAGAGGAAAGAAAGAAAAAATAGTTATAACATACTTTATTTAAATTTTCCCTATTTTTTTCAATGTAAAACATATTCTTTTCAATTTCCCCCCTCCCCATTTTTTTACATAAATTAACAACCAAAAAAACAAAAAAAAAGAAATAAAGTATTTGATAATTGGATTCACACTTTGGTTTCCGAAAATTTGGCACCGGTTCCACTCACGCAGAAATTTTGCGCACGTGTACAACATTATCCCTATATTTACAAATTTCCAAGGTTCATAAATATTTCTACAAATAAATATAATAAATTCGCTGTACAATAAACTTTTAGATAATAAAAGAACAAGTGTTATACCATTTGGTAAATGCATTCTGTAAATGCGAGACAAAAATATTATCTAATAACTTTGGAAATTGGACTAAAAATGAAAATTGAATTTTAATGATGTGGATAACAGAATATATATTGTATATATAAGCATGGTGCATAATTAAGTTATGAGCGGAGGTTTCAGCTTAAATTTAACGATTATTTCGACGATGCTGAACGTTTCCGCGACACCATGCGTCGGTTGTCCATACGTTTACTTCTTGGGTCTATATGAAAATGGCTAAGATCCAGCAAATGTTGGCTATATTAAGAACAAAGTTATGTAACTTTCAGTCATATCGTACTTTATATTTTAGCTTTTAATATTTATATAGTTATATATGTTTATTTATGAAAATCGCAGTGATAGAAATTAGAAACTTTGCATAATTCTTTATGGAGAATTATTCCCAATTTTATGATTCAATTTGCCAAAATAAATTTTCTGGCAATAATTATTTTATAAAATGGTATTATTTTATCAATTACTGTTGTATCAATTACTGGTAGAACGGTTGCTATGGTAACTGCTACTATAGCAACCGTCGCTATGATCACCGTGACCATAGCAACCGTTGCTATGATACCAGTTACCACAGTAACCGCGGCATATTAATTACTTTTTGAAATCCCAATTTAAAATTTTTTTCCTTTGACAATAAAATATTTGGTTGATATTTATTTTGTCCAAATTGAACTCTCTTTCGTTCAAAGATGAATATTTTTTCCGCCCAATTGCCCGTAATATATAAGAAATTACGAACTAATGAAAACAAGAGCATTGTAATGTTTGTTTGAATTCGCGCAGTGAAATATGGAGAAATAAAAAAAAATTGCGTAGGTAAAAGCATTTATAAACCGCGAGTTTGAAATCAGCTTTCATCATGAGCTGTATTTTAGTCGGGCAATTCTCTTGGTGGCAAACGTCTGTCCAAACAATTAGCGCCAACACGAAAACCTTTGTGATTCACGCACAAATGGGAGTTTACATTTGCCAAAGCTTTTCGTTTGTAAATCTACATTACATATGCGCATTTAGAAAAAAAAAATTTATTCTTTTCTATATCAAATTTTCTCCTTTCGTTTTCAGAGTTCAAAGAATCGCGCAATTTTCTTATTTTTCGACACAGTGAAAATGAATCACCATAATATTGAATTTCATAATTAATTAATTTCTTATCGTTCTCAACTTTCACTAGATGGAAAAAATTCGAAAAATTTGGGTCTTTTATTTTTTTTTTTAATTTCAAAATTCGTAGTCTAGACAGTGGACACGTGATTGATCAAAGATTTCACAGATGTTATGTATTCAATAAACGATGATTTTCGTTGGTTATTATTAGTATATAATGTAAAGTGTGTCCGTGAAAAATGGACTTTACAGCTGTTACGAGAAAGGTGACTCTTATTTAAGCTGCGAGTCTTATAGAACTTTTTTATAGCACTTAAAAATAGCCTTTCTGTGCATCACTTCCCTTGGTTCTATTTGTAAAAAAAAAAAAAAAAAAAAAAAATACGTCTATTGGAAAAATTTCAAATGTTTCTTTAGGAACAGTTTCGTGTCTTCTGGTTTTATTTCGCGACAGTTTTTTTTTTTTGTATCTTTTTGAAAGTGAATAATTATTTCTCAAAGAATATTCCAAGGGCTGAATAACTGATAATTGAGCTTATTGGCTTTCTTCGAGAGAGAGAAACTGATTGTTTATTCTTTCACACAAACCGAACGCCGTCTGGATCTTCTGGCCAGCGGTTTGTTTAAGTTGGCGCGTTTCAACGTTGGTGTTCAAGAAAATTGCAAATGGCCCTGTCCTGCGAGTTCATGATTCGTTGAATTGCAGGTCACTCTACTTTACCCCGTATAGAAAATAGAAGAATTCAAAGTCATTAAGAACCACTTTCCTCTCACTTCAGGATAAAATAAAACGAAAAAAGGAATTTTCTTTTTTTTTTAAATAACAATAATTTAAAAATAAACTTTTCTAATTATAAGCTTTTCGTTTGCAAATCTACATTACATGCATTTAGGACAAAAAATTTATTGGATAACTTGACTATTATCAAATAAATATTTATTAGTATAAAACAAATTTTAATTGATTCAACAAAATGGTATTTGATTCAAATACAGAAATAATTGATTCATTTCCGTTTTATTTGATTTGAATAAAAATTATTTGGTTCAAGTAAATATTTATTTGATAATAGACAAGTAATCGGTTTATTTGAGTCAAAAAAATTTTTTTTAGTGTACTTTCTCGAACTGTCAAAAGTAGTACATAATAATTAATCATATTATAATAATTATAATAAAAAGCAGTCTCAAGAATTCAAGTATAGGGAAAATATTTCACGAATTTTTGAGTTTGAAATGTAAATGTTTGGACAAAGAGTTTGTATTCGTTCCAGTACTACCGATAATATGCGCAAATTTGAATGATTTCAAACATTATTCCGCAAGTCTTACGAAACCTAAAACGATTTGCGAAACTTTAAAAATTATTTATATTTATATACAAAGATTGACTCATCCGTAACATTTACGTAATAATTTATGCAATTTTTCCTTCACTATTCGTAGTCGACAAGAATTTGCTTGCTGGTAAAAATTTCGAGGAACTAATAATAATAATGAATGCGCGGTAAAATCATATTTGCGGAAAATAAGTTTTACATTCGCGGAATTCTACAAATAGGGGTAAAATTTTGACGTCATCTCGTCATTAGTCCAGTCACAACAGCCATAATGGATAAATTTATCCAGAGGTCGTCAACCGGCCCTTTTAGAATCATAAATTCACTGGTCGGTGTGTGTACGCTATTAGTGATGGAATATTAAAGGGAGAGGAAAAATATAAACAAGAGAGAAAAAATACTGTGAGGAAAATTGTACTTCTACCTACAAATACAAATATTGAAAATTAGGGGCGCATTCAGTAATTTTTCATTAAGCATTTCTGTTTAATAGAAATTTCATCGCATACTTTCCGCATACTTAAATTTTATAAGAAATTTTTACCTTCATTTTTATTTCCCTGAATTTGTATATATTTAATAGACTGAAAAAAATTTATTTGATACAAACAATGGATTACTTGACTAATCAGATAAATATTTAATTGTACCAAACAAATTTTATTTGAGTCAAAATACAGAAATTATTAATTTTGTTACAGTTTATTTGATTAAAAAAAAAATTATTTGGTGCCAATAAATATTTATTTGCTAATAGACAAGTAATCGGTTTATTTGAATCAAATAAACTTTTTAAGTGTAGAATTTCCATTCGACCCAATTTTCATTATTGAAAATTCGATTAAATTAAAATTATATTTGAATAAGAATTGCGGTAAAAAAAACTTCTTATAGAATTTTTTTACTTTCGATTTAAAAAACATTCGATTTTAATATTAAAAAATTCCATTGTGTAAAATTCGGTAAAAAAATTCGACCTTTTAGAAAAATGGAAACCACTATTTGAATTTTAGAAAATAATTTGGAGAATATTTTTGAGAATAGTTTGGAGATTATTTTAGAGAACATTTTGGAGAATAATTTAGAGAATAATTTGGAGAAAAATTTAGAAAATAATTTGGAGAATATTTTAGAGAATGTCCTGTCGTGTCTTTGAATATTAGGGGAAAATGAAAGGAAAATGAATATGCGCAAGGTGATGCTTGTTGTTGTTATGTTTATGCGCTTTTCAAGGGATTAAGAAATGCTCGCGGCGTTTGTAAAATTTATTTTATTTTCATTGCATCCACCAACGCACACGCGACACACGACAAGTTGGCATGTTTACAATGCATGCTACATGCCCCGAGGGTACTCTAACGGTTGAGATTATTATAGAGTTAGAGAGACGTGTTTTCCCCGCGTGACCATAGTCTCTAACACGTTTTGTGATTCCACTTGAAAAATTGTCAGTCTCGCACTTCTCGCAGACTCGAGTGAAAAGAGCAAGATAAAGATGTGATTGATGATACTAAAGAAATTCCACTCCAAGCGAGATGTTTTCTATTATATGTATATTTATATTCCAAATTTAAATCCACTTAGCAAGCACTCGAATTTCAAAAAAATACCCTTCTCCAATTCAGAAAAATTAGATTCTTTTTCTAATATTTATATTACCAAACAAAATTAATCCATTAGAGAAAATTTTCCTTAAAAAATAATTTTAGAGGAAAATATTGTTCCCGAGTAAATAATTATTTCATTTCAATCGTTTATAAATCAATCGCAATCTTTTGAATTAAAAGTAATTTCTAATCTCACTTAGAAAATTATTCAAATGGTTCAAATGTCAAATTTATTCAAATTAATGTTAATGAGAAAAATCCTTTTGGTTGCATTATTAAATGTTAATAAGGTCGAAAAAATCGTTACAAATATCAAACAATATATAAAATAATAAATATGTAAAACTTTTTAATTTTTTTTTAAACAAACATTTATCTTCTAAATTAAAAAATTAATGATAGATTTTACTTTTATTGAATAATTGTAGGATTAGTCAAAAAAATGTCACAGGGAAAAATTTTGTTAATTAAATAAATAAAAACGAAATCAATTACCTTTTTTTTTTTGAAAATGTGGAAAGAAAAAAATCAGTCAATATCACGAAATATGGGTTTCTTTTTTAGAGAAAACTTCTTATTGTTGGTTTATCATGGGGTGGGTGCGGGGGGATGTGTGTAAAAATCCAAGATAGTGCGAGGGAGGACATCCAAAATCTAACTGACTTCTGATTTCATTCAAGAAGGCGTCGGTGGACGTCGAGACGCTTCGCGCGCAAGCGCCCCTAAAAACTTTCTTAACTAAATCTTCATACGAACATGCAGTGTTTCCCTGATTTATTTTGATTGCGATTGAATCAAAATCTACGGCGATATTAATAGATTGATTTATAAAATTTCACCATTTCCAGAATTAAAGCTTAATCAAAAGGCTCGCAGTCGAAATTGCACGCGAGAATATCATTTATAATAGACTTTAGCGTATTTTTATTCCTAGTATGCTTTTTATTTTTATTGTTATTTATTTAAATAACATTTAGAAATATTTTCTCGCTGCTGATAGGAATAATGTGCAAGTAAAATTTGAGCATGGATTTTAGTCTCACTAAAACTGCCTTTTACTACTGAAAATAGAAAACTGGCATTACAGAAAAAAAATATTCATTCTCAGACAGAAAAACATTTTTTAGCTGGTTCCCAAGTAGTTTTGCAGTTTTTCAGTGAAAGAAACCATTTTTTTAATTTTTAGTAGGGAGCAAGCATTTGATACCAGTCATAAATGCAGATTTTGGATAAAAATATCAATAAATAAATATATTAATATCCATTTTGAGAATAGGAGAAAATTTTTTAAATATAAAAAATTAGGAAAATAAACTGAATAATAAATAAATAAAGAATAATAACAATAAAATAATAATAATAAATTTAGAAAATAGTGTAGGAAATATTTATTTAAATGTCACTATGAAAAAAAGATCAAAGTGAAAGATATATAAATGTGTCTTGAAAAAAATCCTAAGACAACAATATTCCGTTTTTTGAATTTATAATGTAGGCGCAATATTTTTTATCTTTCATAAGTTTCTTTTTTTATAATTGCTGTGTCACCGTGCGCAATGTAATATAGAAACGACAGATTTATGTTTTTCATAACGACTGGGCGCAACTGTAAGTTGGCGTTTTTCCAAAATTTGTAGCTCCTAAAATAAATATTATTCCTGAATCGGATGGCCGATCCTTTCATAAGGCAAATCTCCCTCTGTCAAGTATTAAATCAATTGCGCCGGAACTTCCGGAAATTAGCCCTGAATTTACTAAATATTTTTTCCCTTTTCTTATAACAAAAAAAAAAGGTTTTTTTCGCGATTATAAAATTAAATATATGGAATTTTTCTCCATTAAAATAATTTTTATAATAAGTTTTTATTTTACATTTAGTTATTTATTTATAACTATAGTAGAATTATTATAATATTATTTTATAAGAAAGGAGAAAATTTATATATTTGGAAAATAGTAAATTTTCTATATTCTATATATTAGTTTTTGTAAATTCTTGTAACTGGTATTTAGGATAGAAAATAACTTAATTTTAGCATACAAGGAAGATGTAAATATGTTTTTATAGAGAATAATGTTTCTGGAAGTCTGCGAACAATCAGCGGTAAGAATTTACGATATTGGTCCATTAAATTGCACTGAACGAATGCCTGAGAAATGCTTCCGTTTTAAACTACTCGGACCGATCGTTTATACACAAAACAATAACTAATTTTCATTGACCTCTTTTTGCACATCGGTTTTTTTTTTAATTTCCACACTTCCTTCATTTTTATCTATATAGAAAAAAATGTGAGCTCGAAATTAAATTTTTTTATTATTATTATTGTTTTTAAATACAAAGAGTTTTAATTTTTAATATCTATAATGAAAGTAGCGAAACAAGAAAAACTTAGAAAACGCTTTTTGTTACCTATATTACATATCGGAAGACATGGATCTGATAAACTTCAGATCTGAGAATATCTGAATTTGGATCTGAGAAGTTCTTCGAGATAAAAATAGACATGGGGGAAGCATCCGACAGTCATAAATTACTGTCACCCACATAAAACAGTCGTATTCGCATTTATCAAGTGGATGCGTCGATCAATTTCATCACAAAAATGAAAGCTAAATTCAACCTGTTCATTAAATTTGAAATTTGAATTTTTTTTCTTCGTTTATTCCCCACAAGAAGATGAATTAGTATTTCATCAGACACTTTTATTTAATACATCTAAATGCATAGTAACGGATGATTCAGAAGTGCAATAATGTTGAAAAGGGAGAATTATAAATTTTTAAAATTCTTTTAAACGAAAATCACCACCTTCTAATTTTTACTTTATAAGTTTAGAATTTTTCTTTAAATGAAGACACAAAAAAAAGTAAAGAAATAGAAAAAAGTAATGAATCTAGGGAGTAAAATTACCCTTTCTAGCCTGGGATTTAAAGTGGTAATTTTCTACACTGAAAAAAATTTATTTGCTTCAAATAATGAATTACTTGACTATTATCAAATAAATATTTACTTGACTATTATCAAATAAATATTTATTTGTATCAAATAAATTTTATTTGAGTCAGTTAAATGGTATTTGATTCAAATACAGAAATTATTGATTCAATTTAGTTTATTTGATTTAAATAAAAATTATTTGGTTCAAGTAAATATTTATTTGATAATAGACAAGTAAGAGGTTATTTGAATCAAATAAATTTTTTTTTTTCAGTGTAATAAGGAAAGAAAGTATCTTGTTTTTTTTCGAGGAATATTATTCTCGGGACCTATGGGGATAAATAAATACTTTTTTTTATGTGTGTTAATGCAACTGGTGCGGGAGGAAACCGATGTCTTACAAATAGATTGTAGGGACGAAGATGAGGTTTAGGTGGCTCATGTCCAATTTTGGCTCGCCATGCTTTACACTACTCGTATTAAGTTTCACTCAATATTTTCTGTAAAAAAAAAAAAAAAAAAAAATTACTTACTCTCGACATCTTTTTTTAATTTCAAAAAGATTAATTCAACTCTCTACCAATCTTCTTAATAATCTTCAAAAAAAATTCCAAAAATAATAAATTTTTAAAAATAAAAAAAAAAATATCCATTTATTTCTTTCCAGAATTGGCATTTTTTAAATTATTTTTTTAAATCAAGAAAGACGGCAATTAATTTTACAACTTTTTCACATTTATTATCAATTGATTAAAAAAAAATCGATAATTTTTCAAGAGAGAAAAATTAAAATCTACAAATTTTTTTTTTTTTATTAAAAATTATTGAAAACAAAATTTTTTAGAGATAAATTAAAAAAAAAAAATTGAAAAAAATTATTGTTTCAAATTTTTTTTACGAGTTTTTATATTATTGAGGCACTGAGAGATTTTTTTGAAAAATAATTTAGAGGTTAAATTAAATTTTTCTACTTTGTTAATTAAAAAAGTAACTTTTTTTCGAGGGACTTTGGAATTATTTTTTTTTTGTTTTTGAATGATTGTAATTTTCGATTATATCGATAAAGTAAATTCATATAGCGTCGACTGAGCGATAGGAAGCAAAGTTTAGGAACCAGGACACTAGTTATATATTTAACGAGAGAGAGAGAGAGAGAGAGATTGGGGTCGCTACTAAAATATACTCTCCTAAGCAAATTCAGAGGCAAAAATTCAATTTCTTCTTCTTTTTATAAATCATCATTTCTTATTTCCTGTTTAAAATTTTAATATTACAATGAACAATAAACTCGCGCGACTTTTGCGAGTTTCCTTTTGCTGGGAAAGCAGTCGAGTTACTCCTATTTCAAATTCTAAATATAGTTCTCTGGTATCAAGATGAATCAAGTTCCAAATGCCTTAGAAATGTTGATATAATATCTGCTTTTGAAAAAAAAAATTACACTCGCTAAAATTTTATTTCCTCGAATATTACTTTAATCTACCTCGCGATACATTTGATTTTATTCTCAATTTGAATAATAATTTCATATGGAAAAATGAATTTTTTCTTGTATTTTCTTTTATTTCATTCTCTCTATAATTCATTCCTCAATTTTGACACACACAAATTTTGAACCACAAATTCGACGATTAGAAACTTTTTTTTTTAATTATGCTGAAGTCAACCTTGAATTTATTTTGAGAGAAAACTAAAAATATCTGGTTGTAGCTCCTTTGGAATGAAAATTGAATTCGTAGTTTTTAAAGGTACAATGTAAATTATTTTAAGGTTATATGTGTTGATTTTGAAACAGATATTAATTGAGATAAAAATAATACTGGAGAGACAAGAATATGAGATAAAGTAGTTTGATTGTTATATGAGATAATATAAAAAAAAGAGGATGAATTGTACAAATCTCGAAAAAAAAATTTTTGCAACGAAATAAAAAATTTTTTTATATGTAATAAATAATAATAATTTGTCTGTTGGAAAATATTTTTTCAGTTCACAATAAACAGGAAAATAAAATTTCCTGTAAGTTTGGCGACAAAAAATTATTTTTTTTTTTTGACAACAAAATTTGTCTGAAAATAATTTTTTTTGAAAAATGTACAACTGAATCTTTTCATATTTGAAGAAATAATTCTTATAATAGTTTTATTTTTTTGTTAAAAAGTTAAAAAAGAAATTTTTAGTTTGAGGTTATGTCAATATGTATGTTCAAAAAATAAAAGCCTTAGTGACATAACCTTTTTTTATCTCTCCGAAAACCACAAAAAATATTTTTCGACGCTAAACGTTGACCTTAATATTAAATTATTAAAATAATAAAATTGTAATTTATTTGCTACATGAAATATGCTTGTTTCTTGCAGACATTCACAGCATGGTGCAATTCACATCTCCGGAAAGCCGGAACTGCCATCGAATCGATCGAAGACGACTTCAGGAATGGATTGAAGTTGATGCTCCTACTTGAGGTGATCTCTGGCGAAACCCTTCCAAGACCTGACCGTGGAAAAATGCGCTTCCATAAAATTGCCAACGTAAACAAAGCCTTAGACTATATTGCGAGCAAGGGCGTGAAGCTCGTTTCGATTGGAGCAGAAGGTGAGCAATTTGATTAGGCAGGAATCAGACAGACAGTAGTCAAAATCAAAAATCTCATTCAACAGAATTTTCACTAAGTCGATTTTATTATTAAAATGACAGAATTTCCATCTCATTGAATCTTTATTTTTCCGAATATTTATTTGCACGATTTGTCCTTTGATAGAATTCTTAAAACGCCGAATTTTTACTTAACAGAATTATCATTTACCGGAATAAACATCTGGCAGAAAGATTTCGGCGCGAATTTTAAAATTAACCATCAAACAAAAATTATCAAGAATAATGTGATTGATGGTCAATTTTAAAATTCGCGCCCAAATCTTTCTGCCCGATATTTGTTCCAGCAAATGATAATTCTGTCAAGTAAAAACTAAAAATTCGCCATATTGAGAATTCCATCAAATGAAAATTTGTGCAAATAAAAATTCGTGTCAAGAAGACTAGAAACCAGGAGAGCGAACTACGCTGAAAGTGTATAGTGAAGAGGGGAAGAAAAAGTGGGAGATACGGTAGGAGTAACTTTCATTTGGGTTAGATTGCTGTGGACGAATTTGAGTTTTCTGCGCATACTAATACATATGCAATGTATATACAGAGTAAAGTAAGCATGTGTTTGTATGCGCAGAATACTCAAATTCGTCTTTCGCACTCTAACCCAACTACAAGACCCCTCCTACCGTTACTACGGCATTTCTTGCCCTCCCCACTACTACAGTTCGCTCTCCTGGTATCTAGTCTTCTTGATTCGTGTAAATGAAAATTCGCTGAAATGGAAATTCTGTCATTTAAAAATTCGACTTATGGAAAATTCTGTTGAATGAGATTTTTGATCAACTGAATTCGGTCAAATTAATTTTCTTTTTCTCCAAACTAAATATGACGCGTCGCAAAGAAAGGTACCTAAGAAGCAAAAAATTATAGGTTATGTTTATGATTGTTTTACAATCTTTTCTATTCGATTCTTTTTCAATTTTTCTAAAATGAAAAATAATTTTTATTGAAAATTTTAGATATATAAGAAAAACTTGAAAATAAATAAAACTAAAAAGTGATTTTTAACAACAAATCGAACTATAATAATTATAATTAA
>JUFY01022709.1:0-24738 GCA_001855655.1 Leptopilina clavipes
ATTTTTACAATTAAAAAAAAATTATCTTTCGTAATTGTTTATGAAAATGTTTAATTTTCCGCGTATTTCTTTTCTCGAATGTTGTTGTTGTTATTGTTATATTTACAAAATTTATTAAAAAATAATTTGTTGCACTTGGCGAATATATATATATATATATATATATATAATTTTTTACGATATATAAAAGTTGAACAACTTTAGTAGTTGCAAATCATTACATCATCAAATGTGGGTCACACACATTTTTATACGTGCGCGTGATATACATCGGAAATTTATCAAATAAAATTGCAAAATCGAATGTTTGTGTTTTTTTTGCATTCAAGCAGAAAAATTATGTTTTCAAATAGTCGAATATTTTTTATCATTATACATTTTTTTAAAAAATGTAATTGATAAAATTATAATTGTTAATAATTTTATTAATTAAAATTATGAATATAGTTTTTGTGAATTATTTAAATAAATAATTTAAAACTGTTAATTTTTCAATCAGTGATTAATTTAGAAGAAAAAAAATTTATTTTTTTTGTGTATAATAAATAAATAAGCTATTAAAAAATTAAAAGTAAATAAAGAAGCGAAAAAAAGGAAAATAAAAAAAAAATTTATAACAATAAAAATGTATGTTGATGTTACAAATGAATCTTGATTCTTGATTATATTGAAAGTTGGTTCCTTTCGTTCATTTATCTGAGAAAGTAGAACCTGCTACACGTTGTGATCATCAATGCTCTCAGAGAGAATTGACCTCTTTATAATATTTAAAAAAAGAAATAAAAAAAACACTGACGGTTAATTTTTTTTTTATTGAAAAAAAATCTTCGTTTCTTCCTTCCTTTGTTTCTTTGGGAAAATAAAAAATATGAAATTTAAATATTTGATTTTAAAAACACGAGTTTAAATAATTTATTTATTTAATTGAAAAACGAAAATTGATAGAATTTTTTTTTTAACATTTTCAATCACGATATACAATCTCGACCTCATTGGAATTCTTCCAGGTTAATGCGTAAGGCGAACAACCTGAAACGATTTGCTTTCGAACGTCTTAACTTTATTTTTTTTTCTATTTCATTAAAATTTGCATTTTTTTTTCTTAAATCCTCGAGACGATTTTTGTTTTTCTTTTTTCATATTTGCATTTTTTCTTGGTAACTTTAACGGAACTTTGAGCTATTTTTACTTTAGTTGTTACACTAAATTATTTATTTGGAAAAACACTCAATGACTTAATTAATTACTTCATTATTTAATTATTTAATTATTTAATTAAATCAATAAATAATCAATATTAACAATGATTTATATTTATTATTATCAATTAAATAAAATTATCAATATTTTTAATGATTTCAATTTATTTTTATCAATTAAAAATATTGATTAATTAACAATTAGGTTTTTTTTAAATTAATAAAAATATTTTTATTATCAATCATCAGTGAATTATTTTGATAAATTAACAGTAATGAATTATTTATCATTGTTTTTTCATTTTCTTTATCATAGAATTATCATTGAATTATTTTGATAAATTATTATAATCGAATTATTTTTAAATACATTTATTTTTTTCTAATTATTTTTAGTCATTAATTTTTAAAAATTGGAATATTTCTTGAAAGTAGAAAATAAATTTTTTTGTGAATTATTACATTAGATAATTTATACAATATTATTTAGTTGATTAAACAATTACTGAAGATAATGATGAATTTATTAATTAAACAATTAATTCATTTATTTATTAATCGATTAATGGAGAAATTTTCGTTTTTTTAGAGTCTATAGAAAAATTAACCAATATGAATTATTATATTATAATTTATTTATTAATTAATTAATTGGTGGAAAAAATTATCCTTGGAATTGATGATTTATTCCATTGATTAATATTAATGATTTAGAAAAATTTTTAAGGCTTTGGAAAAATTTCTTTAAAGAAATAAAATTTATGTAAATATATTTTTCTAATAAACAGTAAATTGCAACTTTGTATAGTAATTGACTTTTCCCGTGAACTGTGGGTCGCAGTGGACAATAAATAAATTATTTTACCTTCATTAAAGCAAATCGTTGATCGTCCGCGAGTTTTAATGACGGAGCCATGACTTTTCAATTTATTGTCACCTTTTATTTTGTTTTTTTTTCTCTTAAATATGAACGTCTTTTTCCGGAGCACTTTCTAAATTTTTATTTTATTAATTACTTTATTTACTATAAAAAATATTTTATGCGGAAATTCTTTTTTGGTTTTATGAAATTATTAAATAATATTTAAAAAAATTCCATTGTTTTTTCAATTTTTTATTATTTTCAATTTTATTTTTATATATTTAATTTTTTGTTCAATTTATTTAATGAATTACACAATAAATTTAAATCTTTTTTTATAATTTGAATTTTTATTAATTTTTTACCTGAGTTTTGTTTTTAATTTTTATAAATTATTAATTAACTTCAGAGTTTTTTTTCAAACTTTTTTTCGAAAATTTGTGTCTTGATTTCTTTTCTTTTTTTGAATTTTCAATCAAATTTTGGAAATTTCAAGATTGAATTAATTTAGTTTATTTCTATTGAATTATTGTCTACGTAAAATTTTTTTAATTACTAAATTATTTCCAATTATTTAAAAAAATGTAAAATTAGTGTTTTTTTTAAATTTTATTTAAACTAAAACAAACTTAATAACGATGCACACTTGATAAAACAAAAAATGCAGAGGAATAGCAATTGTTTCCTATTTTGATATTAGAAACATATTTTTTAAAAATAAGGAATCGAAATATTGTATTTTTCAATTAGATGGAAAATTTAAGTGAAATATTTTCAAACATGCGATGAATCGAGGAGCGAGTTTTTAAAATTAATAATAAATAACAATAAAAAAAAAGAAAAAAAACTCGCTCTATCAAACGCGAAAGCTGATTGAAGACTAAACAGAAATCATAAAACTCGGAGGGACTCGAGACAACTCCAGGTCATACCCCACTATTTTCTTTCTCCTTAGGTGAGAAATGCTCACTTCGCTTTAATTTAATTCCTCAAAGTAAAAAAATATATGAGCATTTTCAGAAATTGACTTTCGACTGTTTCAAAATAATTACGTTTCCTAAGATTCTCATGTTATAAAAAGATGTAAACACTATATGATTTAGAAAAACTGAAAGTATATTTTATTCTCTCTGCATTTTACTCTTCTTGAGATAAAATGTAATTTATTGACATTATCTCAATTAAAACGACAATTAATGGAAATTTCAACATTGTTGTTAGACTTCTCTACATTGTTATTAACAAATTGAAATGGTACTATTTTTTTTCTTGATCTGGGATCGATATTGAGTAATCTTGCCAAGTATGAACGTTTTTACCCCCTTAAATTTTTTTAAAATTACGTTTTTCCAAAAAAATTACACTTTTTCTCATTATTCTTGGACTTCTATAGATTATTATTAACAAATTCGATTGTTACTATTTTTTTTCTTAATGACGAATCAATACTGAGTAATCATACCAAATATTAAATTTTTCCAACGCCTTAAATTTTTCCAAAATGACGATTTTTGCCAAAAATGGCACTTTTTAAATTATTTTTAGACTTTGCTAGATTGTTATTAACAAATTCGATTGTTACTATTTTTTTTCTTAATAAGGGATCAATACTGAGTAATCATACCAAATATTAAATTTTTCCAACGCCTTAAATTTTTCCAAAATGACGATTTTTGCCAAAAATGGCACTTTTAAAATTATTTTTGGACTTTGCTAGATTGTTATTAACAAATTGGATTGTTACTATTTTTTTTCCTAATCAGGAATTGATACTGAGTAACCATACCAAATGTGGACTTTTTCTTTTGATTAAAATTTTTCCAAAATGACGATTTCGTAAAAAAAATGGCACTTTTTTCCATTTTGTTAAACTTTTCTGCTTTTTTATTAACAAACTCGTTTCTTAATAATTCGTTTTCTGATTACTGGACCAAAGAAATAAAAACCTTCTTGGCAAAATAAAAACCTATTTTTTTTATTTCTTACTATACTTTTTTTATATTCAGTTTTTCTTTTTAAATAGGAAAATTTTTAAAGATAAAAATATTTTTATTGGACAGAAGACAATTTTTCATTATTTCGCTCTTTATATAAAATCTTCCATTGGTCGCGAGGGCAATAAACGCATTTATTGTGCCAATTATAAATTATTGAAGTTCACACACAAACACGCAAACACTTATAAACTCGATGTTGCGTACGCGTGCGCAATAGTTTAAAGACATTTCAATTTTTCCCACGTTTGTAACATAATCAACCTCACACTGAGTTAAAAGTCTTTTGACAGTGAACCAGTGCCACTCGAAGATTGAATAATAATTCAAATTGAATAGTCGTCAATATAATATTCATATTTATCAAAAACAAAAAGAATTTTTCTTCCCTTTTCAACGTGAGTAGAAAAAAAATTATATTTCCCACTTTTATGCAAAAAATATTTTTGTTTGACTCTCTTTTTTTTCAAAATTTGAAACTAATTGATCTTAATTATTTAGTAATTAATTGGTGAATTTTATTTCTCATTAGTGAGAAAATTAATTGATAAAAAAAATTAATAAAAAACGATTAATATTGTTTGAGAAACAATTTCTGGAAATAATTATTCTAAAGTTATTTCCAGTTGGGAAATGTCAATATTTCTATTTCCATTTATTTTATTTTTTAAAATTTTTTTTCGGTTTGAATAATGTCAATGTAATTATGGCGCTGTTTCTAGTATACAATCTTTCTCTGTCTCTCTCGTGGCATGATTTTAATCTATAGGTTGATGAAAAATAATTATTCACTTTCCTTTGGCGACCGTGACTGGTCACTTGTCTCTAAAGGGACTTTGATCTTCGTCTTCGATTTGAATCCAAGAAATGAATTTCCAATAATATTCTCAATGATCTAATGATTTTCGGTCAAAATAAAATTTTTCTTCTAATATTTTTATCCTTTATCTTTTTGAAAAAAAATTTTAATTGCAAATTATTTGAGAATTTTTTTGTCAACTTGCGTATAACTAAGTGTCTGTCTCTTGTTAATTAAATTCTTCCTTTTCCACGCTCTTAGTTTCTTAATTTTTGTGTTTGTGATATAAAATAAAAAAAAGTGTCGTCAAGGTTTTTTGTCTTCATTTTTGTATCTCGACAAATCTGACATTCGTAATTTCCTGTTTATGTTACGAGACGAGATTCACGATAGTTTCTTCTCTATGATTTTGATTCTGATGCGTTATTATAATTTACCTGGATTCACATAATAATTTATGCATTCATCGAACATTGTGGCAAACCTTAAATTAAAATTGCAATTATTCACAAAGGACTCAGAGATTAAAAAGAAAAATTTTTCTCGTTGTTGAAAAAGAAACAAAAAACTATTTTTTGTAATAATTAGAATTGTATTTTAATTTCTAATTTTTAATTTCTATTTCTAAAAGAATTTTTCGTATAAAAAAATTTTTTTTCCTTGTTAAAATAGAAAAAAATTGATAATAATTTTATTTTAATTATATCAAATTATTTCTAAGACTTTCTAATTATAAAAAAAATTACCACTTTACGCTTTTTATATATTTAGAAACAACCAATTATTCATTTTCTGTGGTAATAATTTTATCGACAGAGATAAAAATTCGTTTATTATTGTTTCTTTTTTTTAATATTTAGATGATTATTTTCAAATGAATTTGCGGTACGTTTTATTTGCTGTCTTTTAAAATTTTATAACATTCTCCGGGTTTTTTTTATGTTTATGGCAATAATTCGTTTCCGAGTGAAGGGAATATACTTCCGTTTATTTTCATAAAATATATCTTTTGAAAGCTTCTTGGCAAAATGAACTGAGCGGAAAATCTAATTTTATTGATTTGTTATTATTCAGAATTCAATATTGCGTCTCGGATTATTATAAGGAAATAATTTCTCTTTCTTATATTTTTGTAAAAAAATTTTGTCTTTTTCAAAAAAAGAAAAGAAAAAGAAAAAAAGGTGGACAGGAATTTGTAAATTACTAAAAAGTCTGCTGTAGAAAAATTTTTGAAACTTCTTTACCGACTTTTGAAACATTGGTTAACTTCTTTACCGACTTTTGTAAAAACGGTAAACTTCTTTACCGACTTCGATCCCTTTCTTTTCCTATTTTTTAATTTCTTCTATTTTTCGTTTTAGTTTTTTAGTTTTTTCTTTTTATATATTTCTTTTTCTATTTTTTCTTTTCCTTTTTTTTCTTTTTCTATTTTTTTTATTTTATTTTATTTTATTTTTTTGATCACTTGGATTATTTCGAACCGTAATGATTAGCATCTATTTTGTCATTTCGACAGTATCCGAACAAATACAGACGAAATGCAAACAGAATCCTACGAAATCGGGACAATCCAGTCCGAAACCACCCGAAATCCGAACTGTAGGTCGGTAAGGAAGTTTCCGTTCTTTGCGACAGATGATACGCTAGGAATTTTAGCTCAGACACGAACCACTAAATCTTCATTTCTTATCTTTTAATTAAAAATTAAAAAACAATTTCCAATGATTTAAAATTAAAAACCATTTTTAAAACAATTTTTTTTATTTTCTTATTTATTTTCAGTATAGAATATTAAATCTCAAAGAGAAAATGTTGATAATCGTTTAATTGGATGAAAGTGAAGAATAAAAATTAATACTTGAATGTTTGCCAACTTTTGCGAAATTAATTTGAGAGTATCAAATGTTTTTTTTTTTACATCCACGAAAGCGGCAATCTGCCAAATTTTTCATTTATTTTCGTTACAGAACATTTTGTATTATGCAAATTTTCACAAATTGTGTGCTAGAAAGAATTTAATTTTTTTTTTTGTTATTGACTTAATTTGCTTTTTCGACGATATTTAGATAAAGAATTTATTTAATAGTAAATTTAAAAATGCTTTCTCTAGTTTAAAAAAAATGTTTTCTACTTAATTTTTTAATAGATTTTTTTTTACATAAATTTGAAGAAAATTAATGAAAGAGAAATATTTGCAATGTTTTTATTTTGTTTTATTACTGTGACAAAATATATTTTCGAGTATTTTCTTGATCTTTGCCTTGAACTTGAAACAGCGAACTCTTCAGATCACCTCGTTTCAGCGATTCTCAACTATTCTTAACTATTTAAATATTTTCACATATTAAAGAAACAAAACAAAACAAAAATATTTATTGTTTTCATAAAATACTAAAATATTTTGATAATTTTTTTTATATTTTAATTTAAAAATTTTTTAACCTAACATTTTGGGAAGTTTTTGATAACTTTTTTCTATTATATAAAAATTTAATTTAAATTAAAAAAAAACCTGTTATATTAAAAACTCTTTTTAAACAAATTTTTTTTTATTTGACAAAACTGTGGTTCTAAATAGAGAAAAAATGGATAAAAATTCTAAAAATTTTTTTTAATTTTGAAAATTATTTTTTCTCTTTTCTTGTAAAGGGAAAAATAATTAAAATTATAATTTTAAAGGAAGGAAATAATTTTTCTTTTCTTTTTCTTTCTTTCTTTCTTTCTTTTTTTTTTTTTGAAAGTTGTATAATTGAGGTTCACTGAATGTGAAATGCTCGTTTGTTCTCGGCAATACTCGAGGTTGATCGTCAAACACAGACATAGTCATTTTCTGATTTGTTTAGTTGCCGCGACCATCTGAGTCCAACGACAACGCATTGACAACGCATGTGAACTGATTATTTTGAAATTATTTGTCAACTGTCCGTGACCAAAAATATTGTAGTGATTTAATTTTGTTTTATCGGAGAAAGAAGGAAAAAGTAAACACAAAAAAAATCGTCTTCTTTTTTTTTTAAGTCTAGTGAACAAAGGAAGTTCATGTAATTTTTTACACGTCGACGTATTTTATTTTTTTTTATTTTATTTATTTCTTTTAAAATGTTTTAAAATGTGCCTCGAACTCCAAGATCTTCTTACTTAGAAATGGTAAAAAAAATATATTATTTCTTATTTTTTACCAATAAAACTGGGCCAGATGAATTTTTTTTATTACGTATACATATATTTGTAATTTTTAAATTCGTACTACAATGATTTATTTCTTTTTCACATGAACACAATTTAATTGGGATTGAAAATTTTTTTTAATTATTTTATTTTTTTATTTTTTTATTTTTTATTTTTTAATTAAAAAAAGTTATATTCATTTTTTATTTTCTTTTACTTGTTATTATATTTATCTTTATTTATTTCATTTGTTTCGTTTATTAATTTTTATATTTTATTTGTTTTTTTATATTTATTTATTTACTTTCTTTTTATTTACTTTTTTATTTTATTTATTTTTTGTTTTACTTTTGTTTTACATAATTTTATTGTTTATTTTATTTTTTGTTTACTTTCAATGTCTTCTTTTTTTGAAATTATTTTTTATTTGCTTAGTAACCCTTCGGTATTTTTTAATTTATTTTTTCTTTTTCCAAACAAAAATGACCGAAAAAAAAAATTTGCCCGATTTTCGATCGAAGTCGTAATTTTTTTCTCGTCGCCAATCATTAGCAATTAGAGTCGATTATGATTCTGATTACAAAATTGACGAGAGATGACAATTAAAAAATTTTTTCATTTTGCTAACTGATGATCAGGAATTAAACAATGAACAATTGCATTAATAATTGAATCGTTAGACGAATTTTACATCGAGAGAATTAAAATATAAAAAAAAAAACCTGACGAAAAACATTTTTACCAGAAATAAAATTTAAACGCGTGCAAAAATATTTCCAATTTTTTTTTTTTTCGTTGAAAGATTTATTAATTGAAGCCTCGACTTTGGCACAAATTCTCCCGAAAATTAGTGCACACGGCCAACTAAACTCAATTCTTGATCTTGAAAGTTTGGCGTTATATAAAAATCATTTCAATTTGCATGGTAAAAATATCTTGAGTTATAATTTTTTTTTATGTCCATAGCTCTTGGGAAAAATTATTTTCACTTGGTATAATAAGAAGGGGAAAGAATGTCAAGGCGTGAAGATGGAAAAAAATTGGAAAGGGGGAGTTTTTTTAATTTACAAAAAAAAAAATAGAAAAGAAAATAGAAATTAGAATGTGTTGTAACAATAAGTGGTATATTTGGTGTAATTGGAAGTATAATAGGAAGTTATTGCTTAGAGTAATCGAGCTTCCTGTCTCACAAATTAATCTGAGTATCTGTGGGTAACGAGAGTTGTGATTTAAATTTGTACACGAGCCGCGAGAGACAATCCAATTAAACCACTTGATATTTTTAGTTATATGCACTGGCACTCTTTATTCAAGGGACGAAAGCACATAAACTTTTTTTATTTCTCTTTTTTTTAGTTTTTATTTTTATATTTTCCTTTTCTATTTTTCTTTTTTCGTTTTTTTATTTTTATTTTTTCTTTTCTATTTTTTTTCTTTTTTAGTTTTATCTTTTTCTATTTTTTCTTTTTACATTTTTCCTTTTCTATTTTCTATTTTTTTTCCTATTTTTATTTTTTAGTTTTTTCTATTTCTTTTTTAATTTTATTTAAAAATTTTTTTAATTAAAATTGAAAATATCTCGATTTTTTTTAATATATCTTTTCGGGAGAATTTTTTTTTTAAACAAATTTTATGTTATTAAAAAGAAAAAATGAAGTTTTCGATTGCAATTGAAAATAAGAGAAAAATAATGAAAGGAAATAAATACGAATCTCAATTATTGCTGATGTAATGAAAATGATGAATTGTTCACGACTCGGTCTATTTGTTTGGATCGTTTGATCTGCTTGTGAAATTCTTTTTATAAATTGGTGCTATTTGAATTATATTGACAATGACGAAAAAATCAAATAATAATTAAATACACGCTATTAATTAATAAAATAATTCTTTTCAACCATAGGGGTTGAAAATATTTATTTTTAACAGAAAAAAAAAAATTTTTTTTATTCAATTGTCTTTATATATTTTTTTTCTCTCTCCTTATCAAAGAACAATAAAAATTTAAATATCTGGGAACAAATTGAAAATCAAAGAAGAACAAACGAATCTGTAATTATTAATCTCTCGACAAACAGAGAAATATTGTCCCTGAGTCAATGTTTAGAAGAGATTTTCACATTGGATTATTAATTATTCTTACGTTTGTCTTTGCCGCTTTTTTATGTCGAAAGATTATTTTCAGTCATTGAAAATTAAATGCTGAAAATTTACATTTTATTTTATTTAAAAAAACAGTATTTTTAATTGCAATATTTTTTGTTAAATACGATTCAAAAATATTAAAAAATAAATATATGTCTTTAATTTTCAAATAGAAAATTGTCATTGAATTCTTTTTAAATTATAGTTTCGTCTCTTATGTGTATAATATATGTAATTCAGTGATAAATAAGCAATTTATGTGTGAGAAAATTACCATTTCGGGATAATGCACTTTAACATTGAGTTATACAATGAAATTACCTTTTAATAATCCCAAGAATGTTGCTTTCATGGCAATAAATAATTTACATATACGTCAATTATGGTAAATTTCTAATTGTCGGTGTCATTTAACTCTCAGTTTCCTGTAATTTATTCAAGGAAACGGAAGCTCTTTAATCATTCGCACCTTCAAAATAGAATTTTTTTTTTCTTTACAGCCTCTCCTTCCCCCTCTAGTTTCAATACATTTATTTTTTTTTTATAATTTAATCCAAAAATCAATACTTAATAACGATTGAAAAATTAATTATTTATTAAAATATTTTTATCTTCTGGTATTTCAAAAATAATAAGTCAATATATAGATTCTTCGATCGACATTAATCGATATATCGATAAGTCTAAGTATAAATCGATGTATCGAAAAGTCAAAGTAAAGATTAATATATCGACAGGTCAAAATATTAATCGATATATTGATAAGTCGAAGTATATATTGATAGGTCGAAGTACAAATAGATATATCGATAAATCAAAGTTTAGATCTATACATCGATAGGTCGAACTAAAGATCGATATATCGATAAGACGTAGCATAAATCGATAAATTAAAATAATTTATTTTTTGCAAGAAAAAATATCTATAAAACATAAAGAAAACAAATAGAAAATAATTAAAAATTTTTTGCAGTGTCGAAGAAGAAAATATAAAATTTTGGCCTAATGTCTGTATGGTCGACGAGCACTGGACGAAATTCAGTATTTGGTGCGGAGGGTGGACCGCCCCCCTCCTCACACCTTTCAATTCATCCCCAACCACTCACTCATTTGCACAGCAGCACCGGCCACTGTTTTCACAAAAGATTTCACAACTGTCAGGTATGTATTAAAAAGAAAATATCTATTTTTACATAATATCTACTCTATTAATTTTTTACGATTCAGAAAATATTGAAAAATACTGAATTCACGAAAGATGAGAATATTTTATTTTTATTCCTATACGCTTTGCGAACCTTTCTGCACAATTTATTTTTTAAAGTAAATAATTATTTTTCTATATAAATATATAATATAATTTTTTTTCTCTCTCTCTGCACTTTGAATTTTATTTTTTAATGGCCTATTAACATTCAGATCAGCTTCTTCTTCTTTTTTTAAATTAATTTTCTTTTCATTAATTAGTGTAATTGTTATTTTTGTTTGGTTCAGCACCTGTTGGTTTTTTTGTCCTACGTGGGACTTGCTAGAAGCTCCTCTGTTGGCAGCACAATTTGGTATGTTCTTCTAATTGCTCAACACACGAGCTTTATACTCTCGCTACTAACATATTTCTTGTCTTTTTTTTACTTTTAATTACCTTTTTTCAGTTTCAAATCAACGTTCAAATTATTCTTAATTCGGCAGAATTTTTTTTTAAATTTGTTTCTTCTAAAATAAATAAAAAAGGTGAATTTTATTTAAATATTTTTTGAAAGTTGATGAGGAATTCTTTTCTGTTAGCACATTTTCCGCAATTAACAGTTTTCTTATATAATTTCAAAAATGATTTTTATTTCTGAAAATTAAAAAAAGTTTTTTTTTCACTACTTAATTTTAAATTGGAATTATAATTTTTTTTAACTATTTTGTTTCTTTTAGTCAAAGATGTCACAGTCTGGAGATGGTCTCCACACTCCGGGATATCTTGCTTGGAGAAAACTTCAACTCAGTAGAGCAAAACTCAAGGCATCGAGTAAAACTTCGGCACTTCTCTCTGGTTTTGCCATGGTAATTATTGTTTACTTTCGATTATTAAGTAATTCATGTTAAGCATAAAGTTTATTTAAGATTCGTAGAAGAAATTACTCAAAGCATTTGAGCATTGACCTTTAATTGTCGCGTCTGGACGTTTAAGAAGGGGTTACCAGGGTTGGGTCATTGCAGTTTCTTTTACAAATTAAGGCCAACTTACAATAGTTTCAAGTTGTTTTTACAATATAAAGTAGTTTAAACAAACAAATACCAGGGTTGGGTTGATCCTAAAACTATAAACCAACCCTAATAAACAATTCCGTCAAAAAAAGCATAATTAACTTGATTTAAGGTCGCCATGGTTGAGGTGCAGTTGAATTCCGACACAAAAGTGCCAAAAGAAATGCTGATAGCTTTTGCAGTCTGCACAACACTTCTTGTTGCCGTTCATATGCTGGCTCTGATGATCTCCACGTGCATTCTGCCCAACATTGAAGCAGTGTGCAATCTTCACAGTATCAGCCTCGTTCATGAATCGCCACACGAACGTCTCCACTGGTACATAGAGGTCGCATGGGCTTTTTCAACACTACTAGGCCTATTATTATTTCTCCTAGAAATTGCCATTCTCTGTTGGGTGAAATTCTACGATTTTTCCGAGGTGGCCGCATGGTCCGCGTGCATTGTCCTCATTCCAGTTTTAATTATTTTCCTCGCATTCGCAGTTCATTTTTATCGAAGCCTCGTTACACACAAGTATGAGGTGACCGTTTCCGGTATCAGGGAACTCGAATTGCTTAAAGAACAAATCGAGTCCTCGGACGCTGAGGGTGGAAGAAATGGTATGAATGCACTTCAAGGTAGTACCCACATTGTTTGATATTTATTTTTCAAAAAAGAAAGATATTTTTTTTTATTTGACAAACAAATGTTTTTGGAAATTTTATTTCTCCTTTGAAGACTGCTTATCAATTCCAGTGAGAGGGGAATTCCCCCCATGTTAAATTTATTTTTTTTTATTTATTTTTTTTCGTGAAAAAAGCGACCGCTCGATTCGCTGAAAATTTTTATCGAGTTGAGAATCTCTGTAAATAAAATTTCTACACATTCCTTAAAGTGCATAGGGACTTAAATATTGTATCGAATCTCTATTTTATTATAATTTTTCAGTTTCTGGAACATTTTTCTGAATTTTTTTCTTTGAGGTTATGTTCACAGTAGAGCATTTTATCGATATATATCGAACTTTATTGGTCGCTGGTGAAGAAATGAAAAATTTTCAGTTATTCGATATATCGTTCTGTGAACATTGCCTAATGTTTTTCTTGTGAAAAATTGAAAGTAAAACTAAAGGCTGATTATCTTTCTCAATTGGAAAATGAACTAGTCTTTATGTTTACATCATTGGTCTTGTAAAATACAACATTATTTGTACCCATTTTTTCATTTTTTAATTGATAATAATAATTAATTGATAATTAATATTAGTTCGTTGTTTCTTGCATTAATTGTTATTAATTAGATATTATTATTGGTTAGCAATAAATTGATAGTTTATAATTGTAATCAAAATAAGAATAAAACAGCAACTGCCGAATTGACTGCTACCTGAAAAATAAAAATATTTACACTTTATTCTAGAAAAAGTGTAAATATTTGTAATTTATGAATCTTCATATTAGTATAAATAATATTTTGTAGCAGTATTATAGAGCATGACATTTATATTTAATAATTGTTTAAATACCTGAATTGATTTAATAAAATAAAAAACGGAACTGAAAAAATCACTTTTTCTTGTTGATTTATTTATGTTCTTATGAGTGTATACGGTGTATATTAATATTTTTATTATTATTATTATTATTATTATTATTATTATTATTAATATATTTATTACTAAATTAATTATTTAGCTATAAACTTAACGTTTATAGCTTGTATCGACGTAAAGTACTTTCATTGTGGACACAGCCTAAGGACCAAAGTTTTTCGCAAATCTATACAATACTTATTCTATGTTTGTACTTTAACAATGTATAGCATACCTTCCCAACCCTGTTCAGACTAAAAACAATAAGAAGTTGCATCAGTGTACGGAGTATGCATTTGGCGGCATTAACATTTATTTAAGTGAAAACAATTAATTTCTTTATGTAATTTAGCTATAAATTAATACAATATTCGGTTAATAATCCCAAGGAAATTGAAAATTATACAAAAATCAAGAGTAAGTACAAACAAATTTCTTAAAAGTTTATCGACTTCTACTCTTCTCGACACAGACACATTCAAACACTTCATTTGGGAAATAGATATTATAAAGATGAGGGGAATCCCTTAATTCTATCAAAACATATATATACAAAAACAACAAACAAAACAAAAATCCGCCCAATTTCAAAGAATTTAATATTCTTCACTTTAAGGTTATCTAAAAATGCGAATTCTTTACAGACTTTTTGAATATATAGAAAAATACAACTTTTATATTTTAAAGGTTAAAATGATTAATTTAGGTGTTTAGATATATTTTATATATAGAAAAATAAAACCCTATAAAAATATATTATTTAAACATTTAAACAAATTTAAGCAATAAAATAAAAATAATTTTAGGCTAGAATTTAATGTTTATTTAGAGGTTATGTTGCTCAATAGTCTAATTTTTAAATTAAAAAATTTTTTTTTACACCTTTTTTTCCACTTGCAGAATCATGGGATCAATAACAGATGCGAAAGATGATTTGGTTCCTCGTCCGTATCAAATTGATCTCTTTGAAAAAGCCGCTGCAAAGAATACGATAATTTATCTTCCCACAGGATCGGGAAAAACTTATATTGCCGTTCAAGTTACAAAGAAATTGAGTGCCGCTATACAAGGGTAAGATTAAAAAATTTAAAAAATTTTTAATTAATTAATAAATAATTTTTAAAAAATCTTATTAATATATGAAAATTTTGTTAATTAACAAATTTATGTGTGTTTCTTTTCTTCAGCAAATATAGCAGTGGAGCGAAACGAACAATTTTCATTGTAAATACAGTTCCACTTGTAACGCAGCAGACAAATTATCTTGCAAGACACACGGGCCTGAATGCCAAGGGTTTTAGCAGCGAAACACGTGTTAAACACTGGGATAGTAAAAAATGGCTCAGTGAAATTGAGGACACTCCGGTAGTCTGCAGTTATCAATTCTCAATATTTTAACCAAATTGTTCTATTAATAATTTTATTAATATTATTATTTTATTAATAGAAAAAAAATTTCTATTGCATAAACGCTTATTCAAATACGTTCAAAAGCAAATGTAACAAATGTAATTTAGCCATTTTTGCCATTTTTATTACATCATTATCATAATAATATATTTTATTTTATAATATATTTCTATATAATTCTTTGTTTCGTACAGAATTTTTTTTAAATCTACTTTTCTTTTTTCCAGATTTTAGTCATGATAGCTCAAATATTTTTGGATATAGTAAATTGCGGAGCACTTCCACTCGATCGAGTTAATTTAATAATATTCGATGAGTGCCACAGAGGTGTGAGCGATCATCCAATGAGACAAATAATGCAAAGATTTGAAAAATGTCCCCAAGAGAATCAACCAAGAGTATTGGGTTTATCGGCAACGTTACTTAATTCCAATGTTGATTTGGACAGAGTTCAAGAAACAATACAGGTACCTTTACTTTTTAATTAAAAAAAAACAAAAAAATTCGCTAAAAATCTTCCAAAACTCTATATAAAATTAGAAACTAGTGGAAAAAATTTTCTAATAGACTTTATTTTAAACTTTTCGTCTATTTAGACTGAGAGCCAATAATTAATTTTTGATAATGAAAAAAATAGATAGCAATTTCTTTTTTTCTTCTAGTCACTGGAAATTACCTATAATGCGAAAATATCGTCAATTGAATCATTGGCAATTGTTGCTGGCTTTTCAACAAATCCAAGGGAAAATTGTATCAAATATAATGAAGAATTGGAATGTCCGAAAGAAATTGACGATATTATCAGCGAAATGACGCGAATGTTGAAAATAATTTTAATACCACAACCTTCGGATAATAATACATCAACGTCTGTATTCAAGCCAAAATCAAGAAACGAGAAATTAATTAACATTTTAATTGACATTAAGGAAAATATACTCAACACAGGTAAATTTCGAAAATTTATCATTCCAAATTATTGTTTAATTAAAAAATTAATACTTAATGTTTAGAAAATATTTTGAAAATTTTTCTAAAATTATTCTTTATTACCAAATAATGCAAAATTATTGTTTCATATTATTTTTTATCATTTAAGGAACATTTGGTGGAAGTAAAGCTGTTTTATTACACATGATACAATTGGAGGGTATAAAAAAAGTTGTTACTGAGCCAGTAAGTAATTGATAATCAAACGATTATTATTATTTATTTAAGAAAAAGAAAGTTCCTATTATTATTGCTATTTTTATTGTAATTTTTATTATTTTATACTATTTCCATTTTTTTAAATATTGTAAATTTCCTTTCAAATTGTAATTGAATAAGTTGAAAAATTATGATCCACGGAATGTTAATAATTATTACATTAGCAGTAATTTTTTTTCAGCAAACAATATTCGTCTTGGATTATATTTTCACAAAACTGATGACTCTACGAAAACTGTTTGACATAGAAATGCAGGGCTCTTCACTGAGAGATCAAATTTACAAGTACGTCTCTAATATTACATAATATACATTGTAAAATTTAATCTGTTTTCAAATTGTTTCCCTTATTTTTTAAAAAATTGCTTTTAAATTAAATAACAGAAATTTACAAATTTTATTCATATGGTTATTTTATTTATTTATTTTTTTTTTAATCTAAATATTAATTTAATAGTTTTGGTAATTATTAATTTGAGAGTGGAATAATTTATTATTTACTAATTTATTATTTATTTGACAGATTTTCATCGGACAAAGTTATAAAATTGATAGCAATTCTAAAGCAATTCAACGATAGAAAAGATTCTGATCAGAAATTTTGCTGTATTATTTTTGTACAACGTCGCTTCACTGCACAAGTTTTGTATCACATCTTAATAGTTAGTTGACGAAAAAAATATTTTTTAACAATTTGTTTTAAGAAACTAAATTTTATTGTGATTAATATTAAAATATTAATATTAAAAATACAGAAAATTAGAATTAATTTAGAATTAATTAATTAAAAAAATAATAGTTTTTGGGAAAAATATATATTCTTTTTTCTTTTAGAGTCTTCAACAATCCGATGATGAATATAAATTCCTGTTGCCTAAATATATGGTCGGAGATAGTACTGATTCGTTTAAAAATACGAGAGAGAGCATGTGTACTGCTAGATGGAATCAGGATGTACTGAAAAGGTAATTAAATCTAATTATAATTAATAAAAATTCTATTTTGAATCCATTTGAGATAAGGAAGGAGAGGAAAAGAAGGAGGCTATGAAGATTTAAAATTGGAGAGGAAATGAATGAGTGTAAATATATATAAATATAATTTAAATAATTAATTTTTTAGTTTCCGAAATGGGAGCACGAATTGTATCGTGGCGACTGACGTGGTTGACGAGGGTGTCGATATTCCTGAGTGCACGTTAATTGTCCGCTTTGATTTGGCAATGGATTTTCGATCCTATATTCAAAGTAAAGGTAGAGCACGTCATTCAAGAAGTCAATACACAATGCTTGTTCCACAAAGAGACGATGGTTTTGAATCAAGATACGTGCAATTTCAGAAAACCGAAAAATACCTTCAACAAGTGAGTCGTAAATTATTTTTCAAATTTGTCACTTAAATAATTTCATTTCTTTCATTTTTCAACAGAATTCTTATTTTTATTCAATTTTCAATAGAATTATTTTTTATTTGTTTATTCATTTATTTATTTTTCTTTTTTTACAGATTTTAGTTGGACAAAGTGATTATCGAACACTGCCACATCCAAAAGACATTGAGAAAAAGTTATACTCCTATAAAATTGAACCGTTTTTGCATAAAAATGCAGTGGGTAAACCTTGCGCAATTACTGAACAATCCTGCATCAGTTTATTAAATAGATATTGCGCAAATTTGTATAAATCAAAATTTGTCAGTTTGACTCCCATTTGGACTTTACATAAAGAACCGAGTTCGGACTCCAATGTCGAGTATTTGTATCAGGTAAATTAAAAATTTATATTATTTATATTATTTAAATTGAAAATTGTTTCTCGAAGAAAAATAGAATTTTTATTTGAAATTTTCTTCTCTCAGGTGTCACTCACATTGCCGATTGTTTCGCCTCTGAAGGAAATTATTGTCGGCAATTGGATGCAATCGATCGACGATGCAAAACGTTCGGTTGCAATGAAGACTTGCATTAAACTAAAAGAAATTGGCGAATTGAATGATAATTTAAATCCGATTAATCCTGAGGATATTCAGGAAAATGTCAATCATCTTTTTCCAAATTGGATAGAGGAAGAAACGGTGGATAATTGCGCGCCGGGAACGTACAACAAAAAGAGGAAACACAATTTAATTGTGCGTTTCATTTTTTACTATTATTTATTTATTCTTATTTATCATAACTACATTGAATATTTTATAGTAAAATTTTATTTCAATTTTATTTTACAAGTTTCTTTCAATTTTATGTAAAAATTTATTTTTCCTTTGAAAGCAAAAATTTTTTTTTTCAGTATCCAAAACAACTTTATGGAGCATTTCCCCGAATGAATAAAACATTGTTTCTTCATGTGATAAAATTGAGGCCAATGTACGCAGAACCTTTGGATAATCAAGATTTGGTGTTTTATAATTTATTGAAGGAAAATTCAGGCTATGGAATACTGACAACCACTGAGTTTCCAGAGGTGAGAGAATTATTAACAAAATAATGAAAACAAATATAATTAAAATAATTTAGAATTTATAATTCATAATATAAATAATGGTTAATAATTAATCAATAATTTATAATTAATAATCGTTGATTTTCTTTATTATTTTCTTATTCAATTCAACTGTTTTTTAAATTCACAGATTCCGAATTTTCCAATTTTCATGAATGAAGGAAACATGGAAGTTCACGTGGAGGTGAATTTTAAGCAAATAATTTTAAATGATGAAAAAATTACAGCACTGAGACGTTTTCATACAATGGTGTTTCAAAAAATTCTAAATCTTGTCCATGACTTTATGATTTTCGATGTGAATAATTTGGAAAATAGTTTTACAATTGTTCCAGGTTTGTTATTCATTATAAATTATTATTATAAATTATATTATAAATTATATTATAAATTATATTATAAATTATATTATAAATTATTTCTGATAAATTCTTTGTATTTTTGTAAAAAAAAAAATAATCTGTATTAGTAAGTTATACAATTTAATTTTGATGTTTTTTTCAGTGAATCAAAAGTTTGAAATTGATTGGAAAATTATTGATTCTTGTAAGATGATGAAAAATAAAGTTTCTCCAGCGACATTCGAAATTGATGAAAACGATTATGAATTGAAATTGGTGAAGAAGAATTATTGTAGAGACTCATCGAATGTTTATATCGTTACGAGAATATGTGATGATATTACCGTTAACTCGAGTTTTCCTGTTAAGAAATTTCACTCTTACGTTGATTATTATAAAGTACATCATGGCGTTTCTTTGAAAAATACGAGACAACATCTTTTGGAAGTTAAATCGATATCGACGAACGTTAATTGCATCGCACCCAGGTATAGAAATTTATAAATTAATTGAAAGTGGAAAATTTATAAATTAATTGAAAGTAGAAAATTTTTAAATCAATTGAAAATAGAAAATTTGTAAATTAATTAAATTTTTAGAAATAGTTGAATTTTAACGGAAGAGAAACATTTATTTGGAGTTTAATTTAATTAATTATTTGCCAGGAACACTGGGAAAAAATCGAAGGAAAACATTGAATATTTTGTTCCTGAACTTTGTGATATTATAGACTTTCCAGCGTTGCACTGGTTAAAAGCAACAATTCTGCCATCGATTCTTCATCGGGTGACACAATTACTAATAGCTGACAATTTCCAACAAGAAATAAAAGAAGAAGCGAAAATTAATGTTCCACTTGTAAAAAAGCCGACACCTTTGACAGTGACGGCAATGCAGGTGAAAAGAAAGGAAATTTTCGAAACATCTTCAGAGGATTCATCAGAAATGGACGTTTCCGATCTGCAATCGGAAACTGGAAGCTCCGAAATTGATGGTAATATTATCGTCTATTTATTTATTAGTTTTTCTTATTTGGTTATTTATTTATTTGATTATTTATTTCTTTGGTTATATATTTATTTACTTATTTATTAATTTTTTTTATTTCGCAGTTTTTAAAATGGAAGTTGATTATCCATGGTTGAGGAACGAAATTCCGGATTTAGTTCGCGATGCAGATGTAGTTCAAATGATTCACATCGAAACGGACTACAAGTTTAAGGGCAAACAGAAAACGAAAAGAAAGCCAAGTACAGCGGTAAGAAATTATTTTATTAATTTTCTATTCTTCTGTTTAAAATAATTACTGAGTAATTCAATAATTATTCGATCATTATTATTTTTGAAATAAAAAGACATTTTTTAATTTTATAATACTACTTTGACAGGTGAAACCAAAGCAAAATGTTAATTCCATTTCAAGGCCAAGTTTGACAATACCGGTGATAAAAATGTTATCAAACACAAAATTCGATGGACTAAATAGCGTCATTTTAATGAAGGTATGTTTATTAATCCGAAAGAAAAATAAATAATTGGAGAAAATATTGATAAATTTTTTTCTACAAATTTCAGGCTCTGACGAATAGAACAAGTAACGATATATTCGATCTTGAACGTATGGAAACATTGGGCGATTCATATTTGAAATTTGCTGTTTCTTTATTCTTGTACGAAACCTATAAGAATTTCAACGAAGGCCAATTGACCGCCATAAAGGGAAAATTAATTGGCAATCGAAATTTATATTACTGTGGTTTAAATAAAAAAATACCAGGACGAATAAATGTTCAGGAATTTATTCCTGACAGTAATTTCATTGTTCCTGCGTACACTGTTGAGAGAGCAGTTCAAAAAGTATTAATTGACAACGAGGTAATTTTAAGAAGAAGAAAAAAAAATTAAGTGAATAAAAAAATATAAATATATAATAAATAATTCCAATTTTTGTTTTTTTTTATATAGATATCTTCGAATGTATTAAACAAATTGCATATACCGGACGAGGAGAAGATCAGTGGTTACATAACTGAAGAAACTTTGGACGAGATGCGAGACAGAATTTTAGAGTTGAGCGACACATCGTCTAAATGTATAATGGAGCATTTTTTGGGAAGACAAACTGTTGCCGACAAAGTTGTTGCCGATTCCGTGGAGGCAATTATCGGCGCCAGTCTTTGCGTAATCTATGAATTTATAACTTATTCTTAATTATTAATTATTAATTAATTTTCGAAATTAAGTATTTTTAATTAATTTTCGAAATTAAGTATTTTTAATTAATTTTCTTATGATTAATTAATAAGAAAAAATTAACTACTTTTAATTAATTTTTTATTATTCGTTAATTTCTTATTAATTCATTAATTGATTCGAATTGATAATTTTGACAATTTTCAGTCCCTGGGCATGGAGGATGCTTTAAGTGTTATCAAATGGTTTCAAATAATTCCAATGTGGTCGAAAATTGAAATGAAGAGCATTCCGATTCATCCGAGTTCGATTAATGAAATCGCAATGGCAAAAATCAACGATCACATACCGTGGGCCTCAATGCTTGAGAGGAGAATTAACTATACATTCAATGATCGTTCACTACTTCTTCAGGTACAGTATATAATATTATCGATAGAAAAAACATTCTTTTTCATTTAATTGAAAGAAATTTGTCTTAAATTTTAATTAGGCATTTTCTCATCCGTCATATTCGCCTAATGTTATAACTCCTTGTTATCAAAGACTGGAATTTCTTGGCGATGCAGTTTTAGGTAAGAAACAATCAGATAAAAATTATATTAAATATATTTAGAAAATTTAATTCGATAATTAATCATAAAATAAATAAAGTAAAGAAAAAAAAAATTTTTAATTTAAATCGTAAAAAATTCAGAATTAGTATTAAATTATTAAAATTATTGTTATAAATTTTATATTATATATAATTAGTATAAATTTTATGTTAATATTTATTATAAATTTTATATTATATAATTATTGTAAATAATTATTTTTAAATTACTACAATATAAAAAATAATTTTCTTTAATTTAATAATTGTTCTTCTTTTGTTTTTTTTTTACAGATTTTCTTATCACCGTCTATATTTATGAACATTGCGAGGAATTGAGTCCTGGTGACATTACGGATTTACGATCAGCTTTAGTGAACAATATAACGTTTGCCTGTGTATCGGTAAAATATGGATTGCACACTTCGTTATTGTCGTACGTGCCCAGTTTGCATGAAACGATAAATAGATTTGTCAAATTTCAAGAGGAAAGAAATCACGCCGTTGATGTCGAGGTGAAAAATTGACATTATTAGTTAGACAGTAATGATTTCTCTTTTTCAAGTTATAATTTATAAATAATTATTAGTTAAATAATTTAAATTAAGTAAATTAAATTTTAAATAAATGATACCAATCAATTATTGACAAAAATTTTCCTTTTTTTTTAAATGATTATTTGTAATTAGTAATGATTAATAATAATAATTTTTCTTTTTTTTCTCAAGTTACTTTGGATTCTGGTGGAAGAAAATGAGTGTAATTTGGCTGAACATGTGGACGGGCCGAAAGTATTGGGAGACATTTTCGAGTCATTAATTGGCGCCATTTATATTGATTCAGGCAAAGATGTGAAGAAAGTTTGGGAAATAGTCTTTACAATGATGCAGGAACAATTTGGTAAAATGTTTCTTTCAATTTTTTCATTCCTAATTTTTCTTGTGCAAAAATAATTATTTTTCTTTAGAAAAATAAATTTTTTTTGTAGAAAATTGAATTTAAATTTATTTTTTCTTCTTAGATGTATTTTGTGCTGATGTTCCGAAACAAGCGGTACGAGTTATTTTTGAGATGGATGTTAAACCAAAATTTTTGTAAGAATACAATTTTTACATTTTTTTCTCTTCATACTGATAAAATAATTTTTTATGCGAAACTACTTGAAAATTGATGGAAATAAATTTTTATTTGTTTGTTTTTTTATTTAGGAAAGCGACAACGATTGAATCGACTGGTCAAATAATGATTCCATTGGAAATAATTGTCGAGGGGAAGACGAAATTGTTCCATGGATTTGGCGCCAATAAAAAGCAAGCCAAATCAGCAGCTTCGAAACAAGCTTTAAAGTATTGTCACTCTAAAAAGTATGATTCATGAAACATTTTCATAATATTTATCATTATTCGTTGAGTTTTAATTCAATTTTTTGCTTATAATTTTAAATAATTTTCGATACTTTCAATAATTAATTTTTGTGTGTATTTTGTTCTTTTTTCCAGAAAAGCGAAGAAAAGTGACTCAACTTTTGTTCAATTCGAATAATTAAGAAACGAACAAAAAAAATTTTTTATTTAAGTAATTATAAGTCTGCAATAATGTTAAAATAATTAAAAGTACTTTTTTTATATTTTTCACATACATCAAATTTTTATTTTAAAAATATTATACTTAATTAAATCATATTGATAAAATCAACTAAATTTAATGATTTTATGATAAATGATATACATATATAGAGCATCATGTGATAATATTTTATTAATAACTATAAAGTTTTCAATGAATGATAAATAAAAGAATGAAAAAATATAATTGAGATAATTTATATCTAATTAGTAGTTATTTATAATAATCGTGTTATTCATTCTTTTTCTTCTTCTTGTTTTACGTATAATTTTTATTTTATTTTATTTAAATATATTTTTTATTACATTTAATTCATTTTAATATTATTACATTTAATTCATTTTAATATAAAAATGTCTAATTTTGATTGTTTTGCAATTCTATTTTTTTTTTATTGAAAACTTCTGAAAAAAACCACAACTGGACTGGGAAGCGAACGCGAATCCATTTCACTTACCGGTGAGAGCGCTCTACCACTAGGCTATAACACAATTGAAGAAGTAAAATACATTGGAAAATTCAAAGAAGGGATTAATTTGGAAATAGTGAGTACAATGAATAAAAACAACTCTTGGACATTGCAGTAATTATTTTATATTTATATTCGTAGAATACTTGTGTTTTATAATAGTAATAATTAATCATTAATTAATTACTGAATAATAATAATAATAATAATAATAATAATAATAATAATAATAATATTAATAATAATAATAATAATAATACCAAAGTATATACATATATTTATATATATATTTTTTCTATATATAAATCATCAACAAAATAATTTTATAATCGCATATAACCTTCTAGAATATATATAATCTACAGATTGAAACAGTCTAAGTTTGATTCTAAAAATCAGTT